>CM077245.1:1239670-1399670 GCA_039654775.1 Spinibarbus caldwelli
CTACAGGTGCACTTCACAACAGCAGCGTATGAAATACCGAATTGAGCAAAATTATGATATCGTACCGTTTGAAATATAATATATACCGGTATTTTTCCAGTACTGGTATACCGCACATCGCTGTATATATATATATATATATATATATATATATAGATATATATATATATATATAGATATATATAGATATATATATATATATAGATATATAGATATATAGATATATATATATATATATATATATATATATAGATATAAAATATGTGTGTGTGTATGTCATTTCATTTAGTCATTTAGTAGATGCTTTTATCCAAAGCGACTTGCAAATGAGGACAACAGAACAGAAGCAATCAATTGTAGTATTAAAACAACTAAAACAGATCCAAAACTAAAAGATAATGCATACAACAAAATTTCAAAACTTAACATTTAAATGAAAACAAAAAAAATAAAGCTAAAAGCAGTTAAAAATATTAAAGAACAAAAGGTATAAGAGTATAATAATGATTCTAACATAACACTAAGCCAAACACCAAAAAAACAATTACATGTGTGTATGTACAACCATACACATACTAGGAGTGTTCGATATGACGATTTTTGATCGTGGACGATAAAAATGTCTCCACGATCTGTTTTTGGAGAAATATCGTAGTATCGTGCTACAGCGCACATTCTATCAATTACAGTTCTGGTGCCGCCGTATCAATATACTGTACAACACGACATACAGCGGTATAGTTACTCTGACAGAACACTGCACTTATTCGCGGTCGCAAAAGTACATTATTTGCATACAAGCCTTGCCGGTTAAATGTTTCATTCATGCGCTGGTCTGACGTGCGCTTTTTCTGAGTGCATACACCAGAAGTGCGCGTGCTAAATAGCCTGTCAAACAGCGCCTGATTACTGAGCTAAGTTATCTTTTGTGCTAATACTGTCAAAACACATAAGCAGGGGCGGTTCTAGACCACAGTAACTGGGGGGGCCAGACAGGGGCCACTTGTGCTTTTAGGGGGCACAATTTTTAAATACATCTTAACCTACTTTAATTCATTCAGTCTTTTATTTGGGGGGGGGAGCTCTCATGCTTGTCATGTGACACACAGTACCACTGTATAACTGATATAGGCTTATGTCCCTACTGAAAAAACAAAACATAAAAAAAAAAACAATAAAACCATCACAGAAAATTTTAATGGTTTACACTACAAATACCATTACAAACCATCAACATTTAACCATTAAAAATGGTTTCCTGTAGTGTGTTTTAGGACATATTCCATTAGGATTTATTGGTTTTAAAAAGCCACCAATTACCAGTAGAGACCAACATGGTCCATTACAGTTTCCAGTAAAACCAATACAAGTCCCATTATGACCAGTAAAACCATTACTAATTTTGTAATGGTGTCTATTGTTTTTTTCAGCAGGGGATTTATTTATTTATTTTTTTATTCAATATATCCCTAAAATATATCATGAAATATCTCGATTCTCAAATATGTGTAAGTAAATGCATTTTGCACCTTTATAATTATGTTATTTGGTCTATAATGGGCAATGGGAAAAGTAGCCTAACACTGTAATCTATTAACTACACATAAAAGCCCGGCTTTTTACTTAAGTACCAGATATGGGTGTCATGCCATAAAATACTTTTAATATGACTGACTTTGTATTTAATGTGAATTTAATAAAAACATTGTAAGTTACTAATTAGCCTATAACATTTTCAGTGTACAAGAAGAGAGCAAAGAACGTTTACAATATCAAAGAACATTTCCACTTCAGTTCAGCGAGTTCAAGCACTCTCAAAAACTGTCATAATAATCTCTAAAGCTGTTTACACTGTGAAATTAATATCTTACTTACATTCGTACTTCTTCACTTTGTTGTTTCTGATGAGAGAATTAGAATTCAGTCAGCCAGCGCGCGCGGTGACGAAACAGCTGTTTCATCTGAACGCCTCTGATTGGCCCTTGCATTCATAAGCTCAACAGAATCGTATGTGATTGGTTATAATGCGCAGTGCTTTAAAAACGTGTGTGTCTCTGGCTCTGTGCCAGCCAGCGAACGCAGATTTGAATTTAGCAGCTGGTGATTTTTTTTCTTTTTATATATATATAGTTTACAGGACAAACTGCGCATTTCACCCAAAACCGCCCCTGCACACGAGGGTTACATATAGACTCAGTTGGTTATGTCTAAAATGAAAGTAAACAGATGAGAGATAAACGGAATGCGTGCCTGTATATTAGATGCATGCAGGTCTTAAATGGACAGTAATAACATGCAGCCAACTGTCATTAAAGGGATAGTTCACCCTAAAATTTAATATCTGTCATTATTTACTCACTCACATGTTGTCCTAAACCTGTATTAATTTCTTTCTTGTGCTGAACACAAAAGAAGATATTTTGAAGAATGTGGGTAACCAAACAGTTGCTGGTCCACATTTGATAGAAGGAAAAAAATCCTATGTAAGTCACTGTGGACCTACTATTTGGTTTTCCACGTTCTTCAAAATAGCATTTATGTTTAGCAGAAGAAAGAAACTCACTCAGGTTTAAAACAACTTTTGAGTAAATGATGGTATAAAAATAAAACACTATGACAGACAGATGACAGAATTTTTATTTTTGGGTTAACTATTCCTTTAACGTTAATAAAACAACAAAACACAAAGAGAAAAATCACTCTACACTACACTTGACTGAAAAACTTTAATACAGTTGCTTTAGGAATCAGTCTATATAGTGTTTTATTTTTATATTTGTTCATTCACGCTAAATCATTGGTGTTTGGTAAAGAGTTTTTGGCTCAAGATCTGCATTTAAAGTCACACCAGAGGTGTTCAGCTTGGATTAGGACTTGGCTTTCTGCAGATCAGTCAAGTTCTTCCACACTGACTAAATCAATCATTTCTTTTTGAACCTTGCCTTATACACAGAGACATTGTCATGTTAGAATAGAAAAGGGTCCTGTCCAAACTGTTGCTTTAAAATTAGAAGCACACAATTCCCTAGAATATCATTATATGCTTAAACATTAAGATTTGTACTCATGGAAATTACTAAAGTAGTCAAACCTGTTCATTAGAAGGGGGTGACCCAATACTTTTGCCAATATAGTGTATGTATATGTAAGTGTGTATATATATGTGTGTGTGTGTGTTTATTTATAAAAACAATAATATGTATATTCATATATAATTTTAATAAATAAGGTAAATATTAATTTAAATATTTATTCAAATTTATAAACATACAGGACTATAATAGTTTATATACCCTGATGTTCAAAAGTTTGGGATCAGTAAGATTTTTAATGGAGTCTCTTATGCTCATCAAGGCTGTATTTCTTTGATCAAAAATACAGAAAAAAAAAACAGTAATATTGTGAAATATTATTGCAATTTCTAATATTGGTTTCCTATTTTTATATACTTTAAAATGTAATTTATTTCTGTGATCAAAGCTGAATTTTCAGCATCATTACTCCAGTCTTCAGTTTCACATGATCCTTCAGAAATCATTCTAATATACTGATTTATTATCAGTGTTGAAACTGTTGTGCTGCATAATATTTTTTGGAACCTGTGATTCTTTGATGAATAAAAAGTTAGAAAGAACAGTGTTTATTTAAAATATATATAGGTTTTTACTATCACTTTTTATCCATTTAACACATCCTTGCTGAATAAAATTATTAATTTCTTTAAAAAAAACAAACAAAAAAAAAAATTCACTGACCCCGAACTTTTGAATAGTAGTGTATGTTGTAACACAAAATTTCTATTTTGAAAAAACACTGTTCTTTTCAACTTTTTATTTATCAAAGAATCCTGAAAAAGGTATCACAGGTCTCCAAAAATATTAAGCAGTGCAACTGTTTCCAGCATTGATTAAAGAAGCACCAAAATGTCAATATTGTGGGACCCATTTGACGGTGAAGCATGTGTTTTTGGTCTGCCCAATATTTAATGTTATGAGACAAAGGTTATTATCAGGACAATCTGTTTATCAGGACTTGTTTTGTAAGATGGACCCAGAAAAACTCTTACAGTTTCTTTCGAAAGTAAATTTAAAGAATCTTTTATAGAATTTTATGTGCACTTTGTTTTATAATTGCTTTATTTAAATTTTTGTATCGTGTACTACTGTATTGTTTTTTTTTAATGTATAATATTTGTTTGCCATGAAATAGCCTATGAAGCTGAGGCAATAAATTTAAAATCAAATCAGAATATTAGAATGATTTCTGAAGGATCATGTGACACTGAAGACTGCTGTAATGATGCTGAAAATTCAACTTTGATCACAGAAATAAATTACATTTTAAAGTATATTAAAATGGAAAACTGTTTACATTTTTTAATGTATTTTTTTAATGTATTTTTGATCAAATAAGTGCAGCCTTTATGAGCATAAGAAACTTCTTTAAAAAAAAAACATAAAAAATCTTACTGACCCCAAACTTTTGAACAGCACTGTATATTTATATATGAAGTGTGTGTATAATTTTTTATGTGTAGTGTTTATATATATATATATATATATATATATGTAGTCAATATAAATACACGATAACATATTGCATTCCTGCTTGTGTGTGTATTATGTGTTTGTGTGTGTATTATGTGTGTGTGTGTGCTGAGCAGGAGTCGGGTGATGATGAGTACAGAGGTGATCACTCAGACACTGAAGACGAGGTGGACAGTGATTTTGACATCGATGAAGGAGACGAGCCTGACAGCGATCAGGAGGACGATGCTCCGCGCAGAAAGAGCCGCGTCGTCACTAAAGCGTACAAGGTCAGACGTCACACACACTCACACAGAGTCAACACATCTGCTGCTGCATCACTAACATCTCTGTGTGTGTGTGTGTGTGTGTGTGTGTGTGTGTTTCAGGAGCCGCTGAAGGTCTCGAAGCCCAAAGTGAAGCGAGTTTCTGAAGAATTAAAGACTGTACGGCCCAAAGTTGAAAGACGCACCATTCAAGAGCTGCAGGAGTTTGGAGAAAGTGAGACACACACACACACAGTAGTTTTTTTTTTTTTTTAATAATTTGAATGCGTTTTTATTTTTATATATGTGACCCTGGAGCACAAAAGCACCAAGTGCCATATATCATTATAAACAGGAGAACTTGAAGATTCAGTCTAGCTAATTTAAAGTCCCAATTTTCCTTTTGTTTTCTCTAAGAATGAACGAATTTCCAGAATTTTAAGAAAAATGCAAGCAACGATTTTTTTCTTTAAAAATTTGTATCTGGGTGTTTTACATGTCCAAATAAAATTTTGTCTACATATAACATTCCCCAAGCAAGTTATAGCCATTTATTACAATATTGTTATAAGTGCTTTTCAGTGTAAAAACAGGCCTATATAGTTTATTAACAATATAGATGTGTCAATATCTATATAAAAAATGTTTAGGGAGTAAAGAAAATGGAATCAGTGTTATATAATAACAAAACACAGTAAAAAAGGGACTTTTTTCAGAGAAATATATTTTCAATCTGAGTATGAACAACAACAAACACAACACAGCGTGCAGCTAATAGTGAAAACAATTGCACAAATTCTTCTACAACAAAAATACAAACAGTGCAAATGATTCACAAACTACACACAAAATGAGTGAGAAATATACAAAGTGCAACAGAAACAATTGTGAAAATGATCTTTATGGACTATATAATTATTGTTTACATAATATACATAATATAAATAGATCGATACGCTGGCTGTCCTCTGCCTCGGAATCAGTTTTACCGGGACATCGCCTCGCAACGCGAAGACATGAATTCCAGTGCTTTATCCGATATGCACCGCTGTTTCATCCTTGTTTTTGGTTTGTTTTGTCAAGTACTCAGTCATGTGTTTTTCTGTGCTTTTTCAGAGAGTTCTCTCATGCAAATGTGTTATTGTGTGTTTGTTTTCATGCACACACAACAGACTTCACTTTGTGTTTGTTCAAATTTGCAATGAAACATCGTAAATGGTGGTTCAAAATGTTTAATGTTCAATGTTTATTGGTTGAATATGGGACAGTCTGAATCAATCTGGACACGGGGGTGGGACTAAGTGTCAACAATCGTTTCTGTTTGGCAAAATTTGACAAAATGCATAGGTTTCTTCTGACGAATCAATGTTGTCAAAATGTGATGACGTAATCACGTATGCTACGGAGCCTCTGAATATCCAAATGAGATGACTGCGATATCTCCGAAAAGTGGAGAATCTCCTCAGATAGGATTAGCGGTTCAAAAGTTATGAAACATTTAAGAACAATAGTTATTTTCAGCCGCCAGCGGCTGTCTCGGCCTTTGAGGGTTAAAGACGATTTTCTCAATATTTTGATTTTTTGCACCCTCAGATTCCAGATTTTCAAATATTGTCCTATCCTAACAAACTGTACATCAATGGAAAGCTTATTTATTCAGCTTTCAGATGATGTATACATCTCAATTTCAAAAATTGACCCTTATGACTGGTTTTGTGCTCCTGGGTCACATATAAATAATGGTGACTTGACTTGACTTTTAATTGATAAAAAACACTAAACTCTCAATTTAGAGGTCTTTTGTGCATTAAAGCAGCTTGATAAGGTCGTGTTTGTGAGTTTCAGTGCGTAAGTCAGTGCGTAAGTCCACTAGCGAGCACACACGTCAGACGAATGAGCGTCTGCAGGAGCGTCAGCTGGAGGCGCCGCGGAAAAGAAAAGGCGCTCTGAATGAACGAGTGCTGACGCAAGATGAGCTGCTCGCTGAGGCCAAACTCACCGCTGAGATCAACCTGAGATCACTGGGTAACACACACACACACACACCTCACTCAGAGCATTACACCACTGCCATCAGCGCAGTGTTCAGATTACACTGTGTGTGCTTTTCAGAAAACTACGAGCGTTTAGAGGCCGATAAGAAGAAGCAGGTTCATAAGAAGAGACGCTTTGAAGGGCCGAGCATTCGCTATCATTCAGTGCTGATGCCGCTGGTCCCAGACGCTCACATGAAGGAGGAGAACGTGGATGTGGAAGGGTGCATTTATACATAATAATAAACTCTAATAATAATAATAATAATGGGTGAGGTTAGATGGAGCTGGCTTGTTATGCTGAATTGCCATAGCTGTAAAGCAATAACTTGTTCCTGGAAAGCTGGAATAATTTAATTTTCCTTTTTTTTCCTTTTAGTTAATAGTTTGCTTTTTTATCAACTCACAAACCCTAGTTTGTGAAAATCTGAACTAAGATAGATGGACAGAAACTGAATAGTATATTTGTACTTCTAAAATTAAGTACTTTTAAAATAAGTACTGTTAGGTAGTATGTAAAAAGAAAAAAAAAAAGGACTTTTATAAATTTTTGACCATTAAAATGAACTAGGGAATTTTCCTTTGTAATTTTAGTACTTAAAGATAAAATAGTAAATAGGAAAAAAAAAAATATATATATATATACAGTGGGTACGGAAAGTATTCAGACCCCCTTCACTTTTTTCAATTTTGTTATGTTGCAGTCTGATACTACAATTGTTTAAATTCTTTTTTTTTTCTCATTACTCTACACTCTGTCCTTTATAATGACAAAGTGAAAACAGAATTTTTGAAATGTTTGTAAATTTATTAAAAAGAAAAAACTGAAATATCACATTTACATAAGTATTCAGACCCTTTACTCAGTGCTTAGTTGAAGCACCTTTGGCAGCAATTACAGCCTCGAGTCTTTTTGGGTATGACGCAACAAGCTTTGCACAACTGGATTGGGGGAATTTCTGCCATTCTTCTTTGCAATCCTCTCAAGCTCGGTCAGGTTGGATGGGGACCGTCTGTTGACAGCCTTTTTCAGGTCTCTCCAGAGATGTTCGATAGGGTTCAAGTCAGGGCTCTGGCTGGGTCACTCTAGGACATTCACAGAGTTGTCCCTAAGCCACTCCTGTGTTGCCTTGGCTGTGTGCTTAGGGTCATTGTCATGTAAGAAGGTGAACCTTCGGCCCAGTCTGAGGTTTTGAATGCCCTGGACTGGGTTTTCATTAAGGCTATCTCAATATTTTGGTGCATTGAGCTTTTCTTCTACTCTGATGAGTTCCTCAGTCCCTGCCGCTGAAAAACACCCCACAGCATGAGGCTGCTACCAGCACACTTTACTTTTGGGATGGTACTCTGCAGGTGATGAGAAGAGCCGGTTTCCTTCAAACATGATGCTTAGAATTGAGGTTCATCAGACCAGGTAATATTGTTTCTCAGAGTCTGAGGGTCCTTTAGGTGCTTTATTGCAAATTCCAAGTGTGTTTTCATGTGTCTTCACTGAGGAGAGGTTTGAGTTTGGCCACACTGCCATAAAGCCCAGATCGGTGGAGTGTTGCAGTGATGTTTGTCCTTCTGTAGGTTTCTCCCATCTGCATATATGATCATGGAGCTCAACTAGAGTGACCACCAGGTTCTTGGTCACCAATCTAGACAAGCCCCTTCTCCATCAATTGCTCAGTTTGGCTGGAGACCAGCTCTTGGAAGAGTCCTGGTTGTGCCAAACTTCTTCCATTTGAGAATTATGGAAGCCACTGTGCTCTTGGGAACCTTCAGTGCAGCAGAATTTTTTTTGTAGCCTTCCTCAGATCTGTGCCTCAATATAATCCTGTGTCTGAGCTCTGCAGGCAGTTCCTTTGACCTCGTGGCTTGGTTTTCACTCTGATATGCATTATCAGCTGTGAGGCCTTTTACAGAGAGGTGTGTGCCTTTCCAAATCATGTCCAATCAATTTAATTTACCACAGGCGGACTCCAGTCAAGGTGTAGAAACATCTCTGCAATGATCAAGAGACATGGGAGGCACCTGAGCGAAATTTCAAGTGTTGTTGCAAAGGGTCTGAATACTTATGTAAATGTGATATTTCAGTTTTTTCTTTTTAATAAATTTACAGACATTTCTAAAATTCTGTTTTCACTTCATCATTATGAGGTACAGAGTGTAGATTGAGAAAAAAAAATGAATTTAAACAATTGTAGTATCAGGTTGCAACATAACAAAATTGAAAAAAGTGAAGGGGGTCTGAATACTTTCCGTACCCACTGTATATATATATATATATATATATATATATATATATATATATATATATATATATATATATATATATATATATTTATTTATTTCACTATATATACAGTATATATATCAAATAGAAAAAGAAAAGAAACGAAACATGCACAATTGGCAATTACAGTAGTCAACATTGGAAGTGGACAACTTTGATGAAAGGTTTTGATCCACTTCAAATGTTGACTACTATAGATCAGTAACATGAGTAATGTTACATTTCATGCTGACTTGAAACTTTTATGCGTCCACATCTCTAGAAATTCTGTTAATTTTTAATTTCAGTGAAACACTCGCAACAAATATACTGTAAAATTGTGTTTGCTGCTTATTAGTATTATTTTTACATTTTATTAATTATTTTTAAATGTTTTTAATAAAAATTAAATAGTACAGAATTAATTATTAATTCATTTAGAATTAGCTTTTATTTTTATATTTTCAGTTTTCATTAGATTTTTTTTGTTGTAATTTTTTTTTCCTTTTTAATGAAAATTTAAAAAATAGTAATAAAAATAAAAAGAATAATAAAAAATAAATAATTAATAAATTAAATTTATATTTATTTCTGTTTTAGTTGTCAGTTTCAGTACTTTTGGTATGTCAGCTAAGTATATATAACTATAGTATGTATATCAGCTATAGTATGTATAACTATGTAAAACTAATAGTATGTATCATTTATTTCAGTTTGTTGCCAATGCATTTCTAATTTTCACCTAATATTTATTTTATTTTATTACAGATTTACTTCATTTAACAACATCTTAATAGATTTTGTTAAAAATAACAACGATTATAACAAGATGCATGCTAGTAAGACTTTCTCATCTCCTGTTATAGGCTTGACCAGGACACGCCCCAAGCCACGCCCACTTCCTCATCCTCTGTTCAGGGGGCGGGGTCTCTGTGCTCTCGCACCTACATCACCTTCAGTGATGATGAGGCGTTTAGCTCCGCCTTCTCTCCATCGGCTCGCTCTAGCCCCGCCCAGCCCGTTCAGGAGGTGTGTCCCGTTACCCATAAACCCGCACTTTATCGCGACCCTGTGACAGACATCCCATACGCTAATGCCAGAGCCTTCCGGATCATCCGCGAGGCTTACCAGAAATACATCGCCGCTCACGGTTTTCCCAACGCTTCCGGAAACTTCAGCGGATACAGTGACCTCAGCGATTCGCCAGCAGCAGCCACTAAGAACACGCGACCAAAAGCCATCGTCAAACAAACTGTAGTCTCCACCTAAACGCAATGACTACTTTTGAGTGTTTAAATCCACATCACTCCGGTTTGACTGCGTTTGAAGGCATTTTTGATAAATTCAGGCAAGTTGTGATCCAGAACTGAACTGCAAAAAATGATTGTCTTAGTATTTTTGTCTTGTTTTATAGTATAAATATCTACACTGCAAAAAATGCTTTTCTTTTGTCTTGTTTCCAGCCAAAATATCTAAAAATTCTCAAATCAAGAAGGATTTTCTTGACAAGGAAAAATTATTGTCTTGTTTTCAGAAAAAACAAGTCAAAATTAAGTGAGTTTTTGCTTAGAACAAGCTAAATACTCTGCCAATGGAGTAAGCAAACAGAAAACAAGTTTATTTTGTTTACCCCGTTGGCAGATTATTTAGCTTGTTCTAAGCAAAAACTCACTTAATTTTGACTTTTTTTTTCTGAAAACAAGACAATAATTTTTCCTTGTCAAGAAAATCCTTCTTGATTTGAGAATTTTTAGATATTTTGGCTGGAAACAAGACAAAAAAATCTAAGTAAGAAAAGAATTTTTTGCAGTGTAAACATTCTTGAATCAGCATGCATTTACTTGACAAGTAAAATGACTTAAGATGTTAAGTCTTGTTTTCTAAAAACAATTATCAAAATTTTGTTAGTTTTTGCTTAAAACAAGCAAAAATCTCTGCCAATGGGGTAAGAAGAATAATCTTAATTCAAAGGCTAAATAAGAATATTTTTCTTGCCCCATTGGTAGATTTTTTTTGCTTGTTTTAAGCAAAAACTAACAAAATGTTTTGTTTTTCTTTTCTTAAAGCAAGACATAATATCTTAAGTCATTGTACTTGTAATGTAAATGCATCTTGATTCAAGAATTTTTAGATATTTGTACTAGAAAACGAGACAAAAAACTAAGAAAATAATTTTTTGCAGTATCAGAATGAACACTTTACAATAAGGTTTCATTTGTCAACATTAGTTAACATGAACTAACAATGAACAATACTTGCATTTCTGTATCTTAGTTAATATTAATTTCAATATTAACTAACATTAACTAATACATAGATTAATAAATGCTGAAAATTGCTCATTGTTAGTTCATGTCAACTAATGTGAACAAATGAGACCGTATTGTAAAGTGTTACTGTACAGGTCTCAACTGAATCACATTCAGTGATTCAAAGCTTCGTTGACCGAGTGACTCTGAACGATTCAGATTCGCTGATTGAGCTGTTGAGCTGTTGGTTTCTGTTCACATCACCAGCACTGGCTCTCAACTGTTCATTTTTTGATTTCTTGTTTTGTATTTTTCTAGGTTTTTCAGTCCAAAAAGGGCAATAAAAGAATGGCAATAAAGAATCCAAGAGTGTTTATCTCTTATTTCAGTATTAATCTTGCAATACAAATGTGTGATCATATTAAAAATGTGGAAATCTGTTAAAGTCAATATAAAATAAGTTCACTTTCATCAGGTTTGTAGAAATGTGTCATTCCATCAGTGTCTCAGCAATGGATCCTCTGCAGTGAATGGGTGCCGTCAGAATGAGAGTCCAAACAGCTGATAAAAACATCACAATAATCCACAGCACTCCAGTCCATCAGTTAACATCTGGAGAAGACAAAAGCTGAAACAAATCCATCAAGACGTTTTTAACTAAAAAAATTTCTCTTCTCAAAATGTTCACTGATGGACTGGAGTGCTGTGGATTACTTGTGGATTATTGTGATGTTTTTATCAGCTGTTTGGACTCTCATTCTGACGGCACCCATTCACTGCAGAGCATCCATTGCTGAGACACTGACACAGTGACACATTTCTACAAACCTGATGAAGAAACAAACTCATCCTAATCTCGGATGACCTGAGGATGAGCACATTTTCAACACATTTCAGCTTTAAGATAATTTCTCAGATCTATACCTGAAGTAAAAGTTAAATTACCGAGATGTTGTCCACATGATATCCGGTGCCAAAAAGATAGACTAGATCAGTGAATCCCAAACTTTTTGCAGCGTGCACCCCTTTCTAGTTTTTGACACGCAGAGCTGGGTAGATTACTTAGAAATTGTAATCCGTTACTGATTCCAGATTACTTGACAAAATTTGTAGTCAGTAACGTAATCCATTACATTACACATTTTAGGTAATATATTTAGATTACTTTTAGTCTAGATTACTTTTAGATTACATTTCACTTAACTTGTTAAATCACATTGAGACTAACTTATATCGCAAAAGGCAAGCAGAAAGACTTTGATCAGCTTTGGGAACCATACATGAATATCATGTAAATTGAAATGTAGACTTTACTTGATATTGTATAGACTTATACTTGGCATTGTAAACACTGTCTGTGACCAATTTATCTATGTTCTACTATTTACTTGTTTTGTTTTTTTTGTTTTGTTTTTTGTTTTTTTTTTAGTAATATTTAATTTATGTAAGTGCAAGTTGAATATGTATGTATGGAAGTGTGAGTGCATGTGTACCTGTTCAGGTGTTCTTTTGTTACTGTATGGATGTAGTGGGGTCATAAGAAAAGTCAATAAAAAATAAACAATAAAAAAAACTTGTTAAATCACATTGATTTAAACAGGATAATCTTGTACCATAATGATCTAAAAAATACAAAGAGTAAGTAAATGTTCCATTCATTGTAATTTACAACTTGGAAGTGCATTAAACATTATTAAAGCTAACAATGAATTAAATCATAAAAAAAAAAAAAAATAATAATAATAATTTAAATTGTTTTAAAACAAAGCCCTTTTCAAGGAAAGTCTGTTCACTCTGTGGCCATATATGCTATGTGGCGCCTCTGGGCAGCTCATACAAGACCAAGTCCTATCTTAATGGGGGAATCCTGAAATCTCAAAAACTGCTTGCTGAACTCACAATTAAATTACATATGTCAAATCAGCAATAAAAATCTAAAATTAATTGACCCATGAATGTTGTTTCTTATGCTCAAATAGCACTTAAAAAGCTTATTTTTCAGGCTAGACTAGACTAGACTTGCTACTAACATGCTGGTCTAGCCTCAGGTTTCTATGGAAAATTTGGCTCTTTCATTTAGAAGGTGGGACTATTCCTACATATATTGCATGTTGCAGTTTCTCCCATTCATAAGTATAGGAGTGAACCATGTTTGTATTTCTATAGTCTTTGTTTTAAAATAACAATTAAAATAAGACACTTACTAAAAAAGTTTAAATGTTTTTATTTACCTGCATATCATGTGACCATTAATCAATATCAAAGAAACTGTGAACATGCAAATGTGATTGAATTGTTGAAATATTCATTATTTTTAATTATTGAAATATTTATTTTAAAATCTCAGAGGTACTTAGAGAAAATATATTTGATGAATAAGGTTTAGATGACAAAAAGTTTTGGATTATTTACATGCATTACATGTAAATAAGAAATAACGTGAATATGTGCATTTTAATGAGTTTTATTTTTAATGAGCCTTCCAAAGACATAATAATACATGGTTAAAAAACCTACAGAGTGATAGTTCAAATGAAAATGAATATGTTCAACAGTAGTTGATGCAATGTTGAAACCTTTCTTAAGCATGAAATGATATTTATAAATCCAGTGGTCAAATGCTGTGTCGCTGCCTGACTAATGACTGGTCTATGTGTGAATCTCCACAAAACTGGATTTCTGAATGTATGTGATCGGTAGGCTATTTTAGAAAGGAAAATTTAAAAGATGAAAAAGAGAAATTAGGGAGAATCAATAAATTATGAATAATTTATTGCATATTATTGAATAATATGTAATCATGTAATCCATAAAAAGTAACTGTAGTCTGATTACGAGTATTTTAAAATGTAACTTACTCTAATTGTAAGTACTTAATTTTTGGAATCTGATTACGTAATCCAGATTACATGTAATCAGTTACTACCCAGCTCTGTTGACACGTCAAGCACCCCCACTACCGTACTCCGATTAAACACCACATTTTTAACTGCAATAACTAAATACAAGTATTCACTGTATACAGGGCTTGACATTAACTCTGTTGCTCACCAGCCACTGTGGCTAGTGGTTTTCCAAAATTACTAGCCACTCAGCATTTTCACTGGCCACAATTTTGTTGCTGGAAAATTAAATTTTATAAGACTAAAGTTACTGCATATTAAAAAAATTATTTAAACTGATTTCCAGGTCTTTTTTTTTTTTTTTTTTTTTTTGCCTATAAAAAGGGCATTTCCCCCTAACCTTATTAAATGCATGTGTCATCTTTCATATAAAATTCTTACATTTTATTAATAATTTCACTTAATATAATAACACTCTATAGGGCTGTTACCAATCAAATGAAATCAGTATTGTTATGTTGTAACAGTTTCTCTGTTACTTTTGTACCAGAAGTCCTCTTAGAGCAGCATTGTCATTACTCACCTGAGCATTAGAGAGGGCGCTCTGTTAAAGTAATGCATGAAATTCACCTATTTAATGTAGCAAAGATGGAGAAATGGCAGGAAGTTAATTCTCTATCTTCTTTGGAGAAGCTTACCTCATGGTGGTTTGTGCTTTTGTACCCTGTTTGAGGAACTTTATAGTTCTGAGCTCATCCGTAAGTAATTGTTCATGATATTTTGTTTTGGTAATAATGTGTTTGTAGCACTTGGTTATGGTTTGTTTGTTTAAATGTTTTTCTACAGGAGGACTGACTTACATCTACTGCTTAAAAGCAACGCTGGACTTCAGACAGCTTCAGACATCTCTTTTCTGGTTGAACTTTGCTGGGGAATCATCTTGGCATTCAAGTACTTTTTTTATTTTTATTTTTATTTTATTTTTTTTTTTGCACTTCATGTTTCAACAAAGACTGAGCAAGGTATATGGGTCTAAGGGATTACAAGCCAAGGACTATTTTTTGGGATACTGGACTGTTTTTTATGCTCTGGTCCTAACTGTTGAACTCTCAATTGTTTGTGCTATATTGAATTTGTATGTTCTGGGTAATTATATTTAATACACTTGACTCATGAGTAGGATTGGATCAACACAGAAGAAATCTGCAATCTGTTGCAGGTCATCTTTCCTGCACTTATTAAATATTTCCAACGTTGCATTTTGAGTAAATGAAGATAGATCAAACTCCATTTCTAACCTACTTCTACACCAAATGAAAATATCCAATCAAACACAATGACTCTAATGGCCTAATCAAATGATGTAGTTTTACAGGATCCCGGACGAGCCCCCAAAATGTTACGTTTACAATTGGATTTCTAGGGGCAAAAGGGAAGTAACGTTTTAAATTTAAAGGTTTGAACTGTTCTCAGTCCCAGCACTAAGATGCCAGTAAATTTATTTACAATAAACAAATGATGACATATATACAGTGCAAAAAGATCTCTAAGCAAACAATTTCAACATAAGAGAAGCATCTCTTCAGGAGTGGGCAAAGATTACTACCTGTTAGAAGGAAATCTAGCTAACCTCTAAGGATAAAAATAAATACAACTGAACAACAGAATTCATACCTGGCTTCCTGACAAGAGAAAATGAGGACAAAAGAAAATGGCACCTGACTCCCTACTGCTCCAACACTAAAAGAAAACAGGCATACGACTCAAAACTGTGCACTACAGCCACATCACATTTGAGTTTGGGTTTAAATTTAAGCTTAACACATAAAACTGCACACTACAGCCGTAACACCAATATTAAGCTTAAAACACACCAACAAGAGCAACACTCTGGCACTGACAACGTCTCAACACACTCATGCTCTTGGGAGAAGGAACCTCTTGCTGGTTCTTCTTCTTCTTTCGTTTTTTGGCGCGTTGCATCCTGTGCATATCGCCACCTACTTTTACTGTTGTGCAGTCATGGTTTATTTATAATCAATTTCTTCCTTGTTTTTGCTTTTCCTGTTCTTACACACGTATATACACAAATATTCCTACTTAAATAATTATTCGATGCTCATCCCATTCCTTCTCCCCAGGATCCACCTGACGCTGCGTGTTCAGCTCCTCCAGACTAAATCCGAGGGCTCCTAAAGATCCAGAATAGAACAGAGCATCCACATTCTATATTTAAATCCTTTCACTTAACCCAGTAGTATATATGTATTTTATTAACATCCTGTATCCTACTATGTCCCTATTAAAATCATATCCTAATAAATATTCCAATTCCCATTCCAATTTCCTTATTTAACTTACCTTTTTTATTTAAATATAAGTATTGCACTCTTATACATTGCATTACGGTATCAGACAAATTACCTATTGTTTTATTTGAAGGTATTATGGTACAGGAGTGATGACGTATGTTGTTATGTATTTACGTCTCTACGTTGTACTAGAGCTGATGCGGATGTGTTGTAAAAAGTTTATGCTGAATAAAAGAGCAAGCTGAAGAGGTGAATAAACCCTGAGCAACATTTTGCTTTTGTTTTCGTAAGCGAGTGATGGTGAACTGCGCACTCCAAGCGCAACAAAATATGATATTAATTCCTTTCTTTCTTCATCATACCTTGTACAATTATATATTTCTTTCTCCCCACAATTCTCACATAGACCAGTCTCATGTATTCCAGTTATGAACAGTGAAGCGTTCAATCCCGAGAGTCCAAGTCTCATCCTAGTTATTATAACCTCTTCTTTTCTATTTCTACCACTTATATTTCTTTTAGTATTTACCATTTTTTTATATTATTTAAATGCCTTCGCTTATTATGAATTAGCAAAAAATGCAAGCAATAGATTTTAATGTTCCTTTAAATAAAGGTGAAATTAAAACTATTAATAAAGAAAATATTATTAAAGAATGGCAGGAAATTCCACATTTCCTGCCACATTTCCTGCCATTCTTTAATAATATTTTCTTTATTAATAGTTTTAATGTAAATATTTCACACATCAAATCTTCTCTAGAAGATTCTCTCACTGGCTCTCGCTTGATCTTCTTAAATACTGGTTCCTCTTGACATTAACGAGGAGCAGCTGGTAGGTCCAATCACCTAGATTAGGACAGGGAGGAGCACAGAAAATAGGACAAAACATACTACAAAAACTACAACTCGCAGAAGGCTGTTGGGTCCACTGGCAGCACATCATGAATGACATACACCATGATAATAAAACACAAATTCATACGTCCTGGGACGTAACAGTATTAACAAAACCAATCTTTCCACTGCTGGAGAAACCAAAGCAGCTGAAGTGGCATTTAGGTGCATTTACACAGACAGTTTAATGAAGCTGAAATGTAACATGAATGCACTTACACTGCAAAATTACAACAGCATAAATAATGCTCTGAGCTTGGTGTTTCAAATCAGGTTTTTTATTTACAAGTAAGAAAAGTTACTTTTAACCAGCAGGTGGTGGCAAGTGACTGTCTTAATGAGTGAGTCATTGAGGCATTCAAATGATTCGTTCAGATGGCTGATTCATTCAAGAATGAAGCAAGTGCATGCCTGCGTCCCTATGTACATATTTTTCATCCTAAATTCTATGTGATATTAGTAATTTTCAATACTATTTAGGGCAGATAGGGTGGATATTATGCACATTGAGATGCAGGGCCTGTCTTTATGAATGCACCACTGAATCATTGACTCAAATTATTCATTCAAAAACGCGAATCATTCAGTAACGAAACATGTTGCTCGGAGATGCGCGACAGTTCTGCTGCTAAGTTTGTTTAGAACTATTTTCGTTAAACAAATCAAGCAAAAACAGTCACATTGACATTATTGTACTAAAATGTATGCCCTAAGTCACTTAATATTAACTACTCGTTTGAAGTCTTATTTAAAATCAGCGTCGAATTTACAATCGTACTGATTTTCGGGGAAAACTGCACTCTCTTAGTCGTGTCATGTTATGTCATGTCAAAACAACACTTTATTATTAAACTTTAATCCATTCAGATGCTCCATTCTGTTTTCAACTCTAATACTGCTGCTCTTGAACAAAACACCAAAACATGAAAACAGTTATGAATTATTTTACTGGTGAATACTGTAGAACTGTACATAAAATCCAGTGCTGCGTAATTTCTATTTGTTAATATTCATGGTGAAAATAATGTTAAAAACAAAAATTTAATCATGTTAAAATGGATTCATTTTCTTTATGCAAAAAATAATTTTAGAGAGAGTTCACCCAAAAACGATCATTCTGTCATCATATATTTGTTCCAAAACTGTTGAACATTAAACATATTTTATCGGACCCCTATTTACTTTCATTTTATGAAAAAATATCTTATTTTGTGTTCCACAGAAAAAACCCAGCTAAGAAAATTTTGTTCTAAGAATGTTTTGCTAACGTTCCCTTTAAGTAAATGTTTTCTGAACCTTCCAAACTTCCAGTATTTTAAAAATGTTTTAAACAAAAAAAAAATTAGGGAACGTTTCATGTTATCATTTTGCAAACGTTATGGGAACGTTAGTTTTGAATGCTCTCTGAACCATCTCAAGCTAGTAATGTTTAAAAAAAGTTCAACCAAATGTTTTTGGTTTTGAGAATGTTAGTAAAGACCAGAAAACATTGCACGAATGTTCTAGTAACGTTACTGGAAGAATGTTGTTCATAACTTTGAGAGAACCTTGCTATAACGTTCTGACAACATTCCCTGTTAACTGAGCAGTCAGTTGTTTGATAACATGAGGGTGAGTAAATGATGATGAATGATGATTTTTGGGTGTACTGTCCCTTTAAATCTTCCTTCTGATTTTGTGACCCTGGACCACAAAACCAGTCATAAGGGTCCATTTTTTGAAATTTAGATTTATACATCATCTGAAATCATCTGAGTAAATAAGCTTTCCAAAATCTGGAATCTGAGGGAGCAAAAAAATCTAAAAAAAAAAAAAATATTCTAAATATTGAGAAAATCACCTTTAAAGTTGTCCAAATTAAGTTCTTAGCAATGCATATTATAAGTTTTGATATATTTATGGTAGGAAATTTACAAAATATCTTCATGAAACATGATCTTTACTTAATATCCTAATGATTTTTGGCATAAAAGAAAAATTGATAATTTTGACCCATACAATGTATTTTTGGCTATTGCTACAAATATACTTGTGCTACTTAAGACTAGTTTTGTGCTCCAGGGATACAAATGAGCTGCACGTGTTTTTGACATGTTTAGTGAAAATCGCCCAATCAGACTCGGTTGCATTCATAGCGTCTCACTGTTTCCCTGAGCTCAGTATCTCTGTGAACACAGGTACAGAAGCTCTGATGTCCAGTCTTTCAGTCCAGCATGTCCCTCTGCGTTCAGAGCTTGCCCTCTTCGATCATGCGGTTCAGGCCGCTGCAGATCTTGCTGAGGTTGGGCCACAGAGTGCCCTGCGGGTCGTACAGGTGCGTGAGGAGCTCTGGATCTGAGTAATGGTTGAACACATGTCTGATGCGGTCCAGAGATTTGGGCGTCAGGTGCTTCTCCACCAGCTTCAGCAGTAAATCACGACAATCGGACAACAGCTCCATCATCACGTTCTTATCAAAGGTGAACTCCACCTGACGCAGAGACACACACGCTCATTATCATAGATTTACATTCATGCATTAAGCACACACTTTTATCCACAGCAATGTTGGGGAAAGTTACTTTTAAAAATAATGCATTACAATATTGCATTACTCCATAAAAAAATTAACTAATTGCTTTCCTTAGCCTATTTTTTGTGGAAAGTAGTGCATTACGTTACTTTTGCGTTACTTTTTGTCACCTGGGCTGGGCTTGCTTATTTATTTTTAATAACAGAAAACTCAAAAGTTATATTTTTGGCAACTGTAAAGGCCCTTTCACACCAAGAGTGAAATTATTAATCCTCAGTTTGAAGAACATGCCTCTACCTACTATAGTAATGTATAGTAAATACTGTAGTCTTTTTGTATCATACTATAGTAAAGTGTATTATACTGTATATATTATAGTATTTACAACACTTTAATGAATGTTACAGCATACTGCAGTATTAACTATATTGAATAAACTGTAATAAATACTGTAGTATACTTTAGTTTTTACTACAGTAAACTGTAGTGTATTTTAGTATAATATACCCTAGTTGTAGAAAACTTAGCAATATTGGGTAAACTAATTTGTTTACATTACTATAGTTGTTATATTGCCACAGCAGCTATAGAATTACGACAACAAATTAATTCAAGTACTTTACTATAGTATGGCTCAAAAACACTGTAGTATTTACTATAAATTACTATAGTATTTTTTAATGTGGGTTCTCAACATGGGGACAGGAAAGGTGTCAGTGAATAAATAGGAAAACAAAGTAACTTAAGTAACACAGATATTTTCTTGTTAATTTAAAAGTAATGCTTTACTTTACTAGTTACTTGAAAAAAGTAATCTGATTACGTAACTCACGTTACTTGTAATGCATTACCCCCAACACTGATCCAGAGTGACTCTAAAAGGAGGAATTTACTTTATTTGTAAATTTCTACAAAGTTTTCATACATTTGAAAATAAGAGTCCTTATTCTTAACTCGCGAGAATATAGCATCAGCTATGGAAGCCTGTTTCCACCACTGAATAAAAAATCAAAAAGGTAATTGTTACTTTTTATCTAACAATTCTGACTTTTCTCTCAGAATTGCATGATACAAACTGGCAATTCTTTTTTTTTCTCAGAATTGTGAGATATAAACTCGCAAGTGCGAGTTATAAAGTCTCACAATTCTGAGAAATTAAGTCAGAATTGCGAGATATAAAATCACAATTCAGACTTTTCTTCTCAGAACTGCATGAAATAAACTTGCAATTGCAAGTTATAAAGTCAGAATTGAGATATAAACTCGCCATTCTGAATTTTTCTCAGAATTGCGAAATATAAACTTGCAATTCTGACTTTTTTCCTCAGAGTTGCTAGTTTGTATCTCGCAATTCTGACTTTTTTTCTTGCAAATTGCAAGTTTATATCTCACAGTTCTGAGGAAAAAAGTCAGAATTGTGAGATATAAACTTGCAGTTGCATGTTATAAAGTCAGAATTGCATGATATGAACTCACAGTTACGAGAAAAAAACTCAGAATGGCGAGTTTATATCATGCTATTCTGACTTTGTAACTTGCAATTGTGAATTTATATCATGCAGTTTTGAGAAAAAAAGTGAGAATTGCTAGATGTAAACTCGCAATTGCAAGAAAAAAGTCAGAATTATGAGATAAAAAGTCGCAATTACCTTTTTTATTTTTTATTCAGTGGCAGAAACGGGCTTCCATATCAGCAGAAAAACAGAGAGCTGAAGTTGCAAAAAAAAGTACGAGAGACATGAATATTTATCACAGATGCATGTGGTTATATTTTGAAAACAGCATTTTTATATGTTTTGATGAAAACGTGGGTGGCGTGTTGCTATGCGGTTGTGAACATCATCTGAGTGGTTTCAGCATGCTAATGTGTTCTGAAAGCTCTTTAGAACATTATTATTTAGTATTGCTTACATTTTCACATTTTCTGAAGAAAATAAGTTGTTCCTGCCCGAACCAAGAGTCACTAGCGTCTTCTGGCTGGTTGCTATGTGGTTGCTAGGGCTAAATATTTGCAGTGCAGTTGCTAAGTAGTTTCCATGCAGTTGCTAGGGTGCTCTAAGTAGTTGTGCAGTTTTTGTGGTGTTCTAAGTAGTTGCTATGCAGTTGCTAGGGTGCTCTTAGTGGTTGCTAAGGTGTCCTAAGTAGTTGCTATGCAGTTGCTAGGGTGTTCTGGGTGGTTGCTAGGGTTCTGAGTAGTTGTTATGTGGTTACTACTTAGAACACCCAGTTGCTAGGGTGTTGTAGGTGTTTGGTATGTGGTTGCTAGGGTGTTCTAAGTACTTGCTATGCAGTTGCTAGGGTTTTCTGGGTGGTTGCTAGGGTGCTAGGGTTCTGAGTTCTAAGGTTCTGAGTTCTGAGGTTGATTCTTATAGCACCCAGTTGCTAGGGTGTTCTGAGTGGTTGCTATGTGGTTGCTAGGGTGTCCTAAGTAGTTGCTCTGTGGTTGCTAGCGTGCTCTGAGCGGTTGCTGGGGTGTTCTAAGTAGTTTCTATGCAGTTTCTGGGGTGTTCTGAGTAGTTGTTATGCGGTTACTACTTAGAACCCCCAGTTGCTAGGGTGTTCTGAGTGGTTGCTAGGGTGTTCTGGGTGGTCGCTACGGTGTTCTAAGTAGTTTCTATGCAGTTTCTGGGGCATGCTGAGCAGTTGCTAAGCGGTTGCTTCTTAGAACACCCAGTTGCTAGGGTGTTCTGAGTAGTTGCTAGGGTGTTCTAAGCTGTTGCTATACGGTTGCTAGGGTCCTCAGAGTCGTTGCTATGGTGTTCTAAGTAGTCACTATGCTGTTTCTGGGGTGTTCTGAGTAGCTGCTATGCAGTTGCTACTTAAAACACCCAGTTGCTAGGGTGTTCTGAGTGGTTGCTAGGGTGCTCTGAGTGGTTGCTAGGGTACTCTAAGTAGTCGCTATACTGTTTCTGGGGTGCTCTGAGCAGTTGCTATGTGGCCGCTAGGTTACTGTGGATGGTTTCTTCCTGGC
Source organism: Spinibarbus caldwelli (assembly GCA_039654775.1). NCBI lineage: Eukaryota > Metazoa > Chordata > Actinopteri > Cypriniformes > Cyprinidae > Spinibarbus > Spinibarbus caldwelli. The sequence continues at coordinate 1,262,537 of CM077245.1, forward strand.
TGGTATGAAATGACACCACAAACGCTGCAAGATGACGCACACGCTGAACTTTCAGACTATCAGCACCAGCACTGCTGCTAATTAATCAAAATACATTGCAAGCAACTACAATTGCATGTAACATGACAACTATAATAGCATGTAATTATGACTGATGAGTGCGAGTGTTTGTACCTCCTGGAAGCTGATGGCCGTCATGGCTCCAAAGTGGAGTTTTTTCCTGAAGTCCTGCGCCACACTCAGCTCGTCTGCGTTGAACTTTTCGTGCCGGAACAGAACCCCCACTTTCACAGCGATCTTGATCATGTTCTTGACCACCTTCTGGGCCTCATTGCGGTTCCCTGTGTGCTCCTTGGAAACGCGGTACAGTTCGTCCAGAACCTCACTGCTGTTGTCATCGATGAACATATGAGCCACCGACTTACTAGCCATGTGACTGAGGATCTTCTTCTGGGCCTTCATGGCCATGTCCTTTGAGCTGAACGCCTCCATCCCGATGGCAGACGGACGCGAGTGTGTTTACCTGCGTCGTGCAGTCGGAGGTGTTTGCACCGAGCGTGTTGTGTCTTTTTGAGGAAGTGGCGTCTTCCGCTGTGTAACTGCGAGAGGAAACGGTGTGATCGGAGGAGATATGTCACTTCTGCTTTCTGTCTCTCTCACACACTTCAGCTCTGAGTTTCAGACTCAAATCTCCCTCTCCAGAGGCGTTTCGTATCATTCAGGGCGTTGAAATTGTAAGAATAAGAACGCAAACTAACGTGAAGACATCACGTCTAAACTTCGCGTCAACCTCAAACCAACGTATAAGATGTGAAAAATCAACAATCAGGTTAAATGGAGTGCTTTGGTGTTCTAAGTTGTTGCTGGGTGTTCTAAATAGTTGCTATGTGGTTGCTGGGGTGTTCTAAGTGGTTGTTATGCGGTTACTGGGTGTTCTGAGTAGTTGCTATGCGGTTGCTGGGTGTTCTGAGTAGTTGCTATTCGGTTGCTGGGTGTTCTGAGTAGTTGCTATTTGGTTGCTGGGTGTTCTAAGTAGTTGCTATGTGGTTGCTGGGGTGTTCTGAGTGGTTGCTATGCGGTTGCTGGGCTGTTCTGAGTGGTTGCTATGCGGTTGCTGGGGTGTTCTAAGTGGTTGCTATGCGGTTGCTTGGGTGTTCTAAGTTGTTCCTGGGTGTTCTAAGTAGTTGCTATGTGGTTGCTGGGGTGTTCTAAGTGGTTGCTATGCGGTTGCTGGGTGTTCTGAGTAGTTGCTATGCGGTTGCTGGGTGTTCTGAGTAGTTGCTATTCGGTTGCTGGGTGTTCTGAGTAGTTGCTATTCGGTTGCTGGGGTGTTCTAAGTGGTTGCTATGCGGTTGCTGGGGTGTTCTAAGTGGTTGCTATGCGGTTGCTGGGGTGTTCTAAGTAGTTGCTGGGTGTTCTAAGTAGTTGCTATGTGGTTGCTGGGGTGTTCTAAGTGGTTGCTATGCGGTTGCTGGGGTGTTCTGAGTGGTTGCTATGCGGTTGCTGGGGTGCTCTAAGTGGTTGCTATGTGTTTGCTTGGGTGTTCTAAGTAGTTGCTGGGTGTTCTAAGTAGTTGCTATGTGGTTGCTGGGGTGTTCTAAGTGGTTGCTATGCTGTTGCTTGGGTGTTCTAAGTAGTTGCTATGCAGATGCTGGGTGTTCTGAGTAATTGCTATGTGGTTGCTGGGGTGTTCTCAGTAGTTGCTATGCATTTGATGTGTTCTGAAAATGAAACAATTAAAGTATCAGCTGAAACACTCACACTTGCTAAATCTTACCTGTTGTTGAGTGCATGTGATTAGCTAGCTGTGATGTGTGTGAGTTTGTCTAAGAATGCGTCTGTCAGTACTTAATCCATTTCCACATGGAACACACACACACACACACACACACACACACACACACACACTTGTTTTGCTATCCTTGTGGGGACTTCCATAGGCGTAATGGTTTTTCTACTGTACAGACCGTATATTCTATTGCCCTACACCAACCCTACACCTAAACTTAGCCCTCACAGGAGACTTTCTGCATTTTTAGATTTTCAAAAAACTTCATTCTGTGTGATTTATAAGCTTCTGTACCCGTGGGGACCTCAATTTAGGTCCCCACTGTGACACAAGTCCCCATGAGTCTGTGTGTATTCAGGTTTAAGTCCCCACCTGAATAGAAAAACAGGTACACACACACACACACACACACATACACTCAACGAACAGGACGCCACAATCAGTCAATGTATTATTGCATTATATTGCATCGTTTCTTGCACTATAGTCACCTTCAGTAATCAGTCTCTCACACATTCTGTTACACAAGCTGATTCATGCTCACGTGACTCTTGTTTGTGTTTATAATCTGTGTTTATCAGATTGCCTTTAAAGGTCCAATACAGGAAACAGGAAATACAATATCTATATTATATTTCGAATTTGACCTTAAGGAAGTAGAATTAAAATGCATCTGCTGTAAGAGTATATCGGTATGTAAGTGTGAATTACACACAACATATAGGCTACTTCCAGAAACATTAGACGGTTTTAATCATTGATGATTGGGATGTCTCCTATAGGTGTTTAAATTAACTTTCATTTTTCAGTTGTAAATATGCAGTTACACAGTTTCTGTCATGTTAAGTAGCTGCTATATGGTTGCTAGGGTGTTCTAAGTATGTGAAAAAAAAGTGAACATTTGCTAGCAATATCTGAATTAAATTGTCCGTTTTATTATTGTGCTGTAATGAAATTGGTCTGTTGTGTGTCTGTTGAATTTCTTTGAATTGCAAGTCAGTGATTTTTTTCAACTTCCTGTGTGTTGTGCCGATTCATACTCATACTCAATATATTTATACTCATGAAATGAAAAGCACTCAGCTGTTAAATTCTCAGAATTTGTTTTGTATTGTCCTGTATTTATTGTTGTATTGTCCCTAAAAAGTGTTTCTGAATGTTGCACCAGCAACATTTCAACATTTAGTGCATCTCTCTGCACTGCAAAGAAGACAATGAAATCTGCCTTAAACCTGTGAAAACCCATGTGTGAGTGTGAGACGGCAGACTGTAGAAAAACACACCGATTACAACACTAAGAGCCACAATCACCAGCGGGAAGTGCAGGTGTAAAGAACTGTCTGAAGACTTCCTGTCTGACAGAAGAGAAGAGAAGAGAAGAGAAGAGAAGAGAAGAGAAGAGAAGAGAAGAGAAGAGAAGAGAAGAATAAATATTGCATAACTCATAGTGTTACTTTGTTACTTTTTATGGAGTAATGCAACAATGCAATGCATTACTTTTAAAAAGTAACTTTCTCCAACATATAAAAACAGTGAATATTATGGTATTTTCCCATTTTGACAGCAGGTAAGTAATGAAACATGAAACATCTATGATGATCCATTCAGTCAACAATCTCTTCTCTTCTCTTGTCTTAAATGTTTGCACAATTACTGCTATATGCAATTGCATTAGCTCTTTTTCTGATTGGGCGAATGTCCATTCAGCCATTTAATTGTTATGTGTAATGATTGATTGCTGCTCTTTGTGAAGTGTTCTTGAACTCAAGAAAGGTGCAGTATAAATTAAACGTTACTATGTAATGCATTGTTATTTTTGCGTTGCTCTTTGTCACCTGGGGTGAGCTTGCTTATTGTTTTTAATAACAAAAACCCCAAAGGTTATATTTTTGGCAACTTTAAAGGCCCTTTCACACCAAAAGTGAAATCAGTAAGCCTCAGGCTGAAGGAAATCCTTTGTCTCTGCACTTCAATCATAATTTTTCTCAACACAGGGACAGGAGAGGCGTCAGTCAATAAATGGAAAAACAAAGTAACTGGCGTTATTTATTTGAACTATTGAAGTAATCCAATATTTTGTTGTAAATTTTAAAAGTAATGCGTTACTTTACTAGTTACTTGAAAAAGACCAGTTTTGGTCTTTTTCATTTTTAACCTTTTTAATTTAACCTTTTTTAATCTATTTAAATATAGCCTTTCTTATCTTCTTAAATGATTTTATGTAAAACAATTTCATTGACCACTGTGTATAAAATATGCAATATTAATGAAATAGTTTTGCCTTAGTGTATGTCCTGTAGAGGGCAACACACACACACACACACACACAAACTCAGTGTTTATTACACTGCCACAAGAGGGACTAATTCAGATAAACTGAGAAAATAGCTACTTCTTAAATACATAAACATGCATGGTCTTCACTGCATATTTAAAGAACAGGATAAAAGTATTGATATCGAGTTATGATTTTTTTGTCAGCATATTTTTCTTTTGAGATAAGAGTGCATTGTAAAACATACCATAAATTTCAAAACTCAAATTTCCTCTCCATTCCACAAAAAACAAAAAACAAAAAAACATTTATTGACTCATTTATTGATTTTTTTTTTTTTTTTTTTTTGATGATTTGGATGATCAAAATCTTCACTAGCAGTGTGTTACTGCTTATTTGCATGTAGAAAATGAAGGAAAAAAAATGTTTTTTTGGAATAAATCTCTAAGGTCTCTGAATCTCCAGAGATATTTGTGTCTGTGAGTGTTCGTAAATGTCTTCAGAATAACAGTAAATTTTCCAGTAAAAACATGCTCAGCGTCCAACACACACCATCCTCCTCCACTCCAGCATGTGTGTGTGTCTTTTTAGGGACAGAGAGAAATCCGCAGGTCAAAGGTCAGGATGGGACTGAAGCAGGACGTGGGAATGGGGCGACAGGAAGAGGAGGCAGTTCCTCCCAGTGTTGATCTGCCCTGAAAAACAACAGAAATAAAGAAAAGAACAGATGCAGAGATGTTGTCTTTACCATCAGACGAGGATTATTATTCTAATGTGACATGCTTTAACGCTACTAAGTGCTATAGTGAGCTGAGACTTGCAAACAGAGTGAATGTTACCTGATTTTCTACTTCAACATACTCTGTAAGCTACTCTGCCATCTTCATGACTGTAAATACAGATCCAGATGTATTAATCTCTGATTTCTTCCTGTGTTTAACCCTTGTGTGTGTGTGTGTGTGTGTGTGTGTGTGTGTTTGAGTGTGTGATTACGTTGATCTTTGTAAAGAGGAAGCTTTGCCTTCTGCTGTCAGACACAGCAGGTCTATCTGCTATACAGCAAACATCAGAAAAGTGTGTGCGCATGTGTGTGTGCGTGTGTGTGTGTCTGTCTGTGTGTGTCCGTCTGTGTGCGTGTGTGTCTGTGACTGTCTGTGTGTGTCTGTGTGTGTGTGTGTCTGTGCGTGTGTGTGTGTGTGCGTGTGTGTCTGTGTGTGTGTGTGCGTCTGTGTGCGTGTGTGTCTGTGACTGTCTGTGTGTGTGTGTGTCTGTGTGTGGGTGTGTGTGTGTGTGTGTGTGTGTGTGTCTCTGTCTGTGTGTGTCTGTGTATGTCTGTGTGTGTGTGTGTGTGTGTGTGTGTGTGTGTGTGTGTGCGTGTGTGTGCGTGTGTGTCTGTGTGTGCGTGTGCGTCTGTGTGTGTGTGTGTGTGTCTGTGACTGTCTGTGTGTGTCTGTGTATGTCTGTGTCTGTGTGTGTGTGTGTCTGTCTGTGTGTCTGTCTGTGTGTGTGTGTGTCTGTGACTGTCTGTGTGTGTCTGTGTATGTCTGTGTCTGTGTGTGTGTGTGTCTGTCTGTGTGTCTGTCTGTGTGTGTGTGTGTCTGTGTGTGTGTGTGTCTGTGTGTGTGTGTGTCTGTGTGTGTATTGTGTGTGTGTGTGTTAGGATAACAATGGCTCTGAACATCATTTCAGCATTTCATTTGAATGAATGAATGAATTAATGAAAACAACAGTTCTGAACATTATTTTTATAACATTTGTGTAACAAACATTACATATATTTATTTCATTATTTTATGAGAATTATGATTCTGAATATCATTTCAGCATTTAATTTTATGAATATATATAAATACATATTTAATTATATATTATTGATTATATTATGAAATTTCAAACATTTTTTTAAAATAAATAAATACATATAAAATATATTTATTTAATTGTGTTATGAGAACAATAGTTCTGAACATCATTTAAGCATTTTATTTAATAAATTAGTAAATAAATAATACATTTCAAACATTTTGCAAATACATAAGTACAAAATATATTTATGTTATGAGAACAATTGTTCTGAACATAATTTGAGCATTTAATTTTAATTAGATTAGATTATAAAATTTTGAACATTTAGTAAATTACTAATAAATAAATAATGAAATGACAAATATTTTGCAAATACATAAATATAAAATATATTTATGTTATGAGAATAATTGTTCTAAACATAATTTGAGCATTTAATTTGAATTAGATTATAAAATTTCTAACATTAAGCAAATGAATAATAAATACATATAAAATATATTTATATTTAATAATAAGTTCTCTCTGTCTCTCTCTCTCTCTCTATATATATATATATAGCCTAATGAAATTTCAAATATTCAAAAATTTTGCAAATAAATATATTACTTAAAATATATTTATTATTTACTTTTTATTTTATTAGGAAAATCGGTTCATAGATAAATAACCCGCCACATCTGTTTTGATTGGATAGGCGGAGTTAAAAATCCTCCCTGCTGTCTCTGATTGGCCCAAACGCGCACATGCACACGAGGAAGGCGTGTCTCTCGTATCTGTTGCTCCGCCCCGTTTCCTCCCGCAGTCAGATTAAACTGAATTACACTGGAGCTCTGGGTTCTGTGACGCTCAGATTTGAGGAAAACACAGAAAAGATGGAATAAGATGGTTTTTGAAGCACAACAGGTAAGTTTCTGCGTTGTTGTGTAAGTTTGTGGTGAATCAATTAGATGTTTAGATACTTAAATTGAACGCGAGCGCAGGATGCACATAAACGCGGTTATTAATCGCGCCACAAGAGTTTTAAAAGCTTTTTAAACTGCGTCCGTTAAACCGTCAGTCGCGTAAACTCTTCAGTCAGCAACGTTAGTGACCGCAGGCCGTTAAACACAAACATTTCACAGAATCGCGATTGAAGACGCCTCAGAGACGTTTGGAAAGCTGTCACGATTGTTTCAGGAGGAAACTGAGAAGATGTTGAAGAGTAAATGTGGTAATCCTTTGCTCTCTGAGGAGATTTGAGCTTTAAAGCTCATGTCTGACCATCTGCCCTCAGAAAAACTGCCAAAACAGCCTTTAAATTAACCAGATACCGCCAGTCTGGAGAAAACCACCGGAAAAGTGAGTATAGTATATAAAATGACATAAAACAATGAGGTCAGACATCCTTCAGTCATATGAAATTATGATTTTTAATATGAAAAAACAGGTTTCAGTTCCTCCGGTTCGTTTGAGAAGGTCGGTTTGGTTTGGTTTAGAGAAAAACTTTTTCTGAATGGATTGTGAAATGTACATTCTGAGTAACTATAAAAATGTACATCAAAATCTTTAATATAAGTGGTAAATATAAGTTTCAAGCCACGCATTTATTAGATATTAGTGTAAATAAAATAAAATGTAAATCTAAATTTAAAAATAATTGTAAATCTAAGACTTGATCCAAATATTTTTTAGTTATTAGCGTAAATTACATCTAATGTAAATGTTAAATGTAAGTCTTAAGTTACAGATGTATATTAATTATCAGTGTAAGTTACATAAAATGCACATCAATTCTGTCTGAATGGTAAATCTAAGTCTTGAGCCACACATTTATTAGTTATTAGTTCAAATAACATAGAACATACATCTCAATCTTTAATATTATCAATAAATCTAAGTCTTGAGCCACACATTTATTAGTTATTAGTGTAATTTACATAGAACTTACATCTAAATCTAAAATATAAACAGTAAATATAAATCTTGAGCTACAAATGTATTAGTTATTAGTGTAAATTACATTAAACGTACATCTAAATCTTTAATATTATCAGTAAATCTGTCTTGAGCCACACATTATTAGTGAATAATGTTATTAGTGTAATTTACAGAGAACTTGCATCTAAATCTAAAATATAAACAGTACAGGTGCATCTCAATAAATTAGAATGTTGTGGAAAAGTTCATTTATTTCAGTAATTCAACTCAAATTGTGAAACTCGTGTATTAAATAAATTCAATGCACACAGACTGAAGTAGTTTAAGACTGAAGTAGTTTAAGTCTTTGGTTCTTCTAATTGTGATGATTTTGGCTCACATTTAACAAAAACCCACCAATTCACTATCTCAACAAATTAGAATACTTCATAAGATCAATTAAAAAAAACATTTTTAGTGAATTGTTGGCCTTCTGGAAAGTATGTTCATTTACTGTATATGTACTCAATACTTGGTAGGGTCTCCTTTTGCTTTAATTACTGCCTCAATTCGGCGTGGCATGGAGGTGATCAGTTTGTGGCACTGCTGAGGTGGTATGGAAGCCCAGGTTTCTTTGACAGTGGCCTTCAGCTCATCTGCATTTTTTGGTCTCTTGTTTCTCATTTTCCTCTTGACAATACCCCATAGATTCTCTATGGGGTTCAGGTCTGGTGAGTTTGCTGGCCAGTCAAGCACACCAACACCATGGTCATTTAACCAACTTTTGGTGCTTTTGGCAGTGTGGGCAGGTGCCAAATCCTGCTGGAAAATGAAATCAGCATCTTTAAAAAGCTGGTCAGCAGAAGGAAGCATGAAGTGCTCCAAAATTTCTTGGTAAACGGGTGCAGTGACTTTGGTTTTCAAAAAACACAATGGACCAACACCAGCAGATGACATTGCACCCCAAATCATCACAGACTGTGGAAACTTAACACTGGACTTCAAGCAACTTGTGCTATGAGCTTCTCCACCCTTCCTCCAGACTCTAGGACCTTGGTTTCCAAATGAAATACAAAACTTGCTCTCATCTGAAAAGAGGACTTTGGAGCACTGGGCAACAGTCCAGTTCTTCTTCTCCTTAGCCCAGGTAAGACGCCTCTGACGTTGTCTGTGGTTAAGGAGTGGCTTAACAAGAGGAATACGACAACTGTACGACAAAATTCCTTGACACGTGTGGTGGCTCTTGATGCCTTGACCCCAGCCTCAGTCCATTCCTTGTGAAGTTCACCCAAATTCTTGAATCGATTTTGCTTGACAATCCTCATAAGGCCGCGGTTCTCTCGGTTAGTTGTGCATCTTTTTCTTCCACACTTTTTCCTTCCACTCAACTTTCTGTTAACATGCTTGGATACAGCACTCTGTGAACAGCCAGCTTCTTTGGCAATGAATGTTTGTGGCTTACCCTCCTTGTGAAGGGTGTCAATGATTGTCTTCTGGACAACTGTCAGATCAGCAGTCTTCCCCATGATTGTGTAGCCTAGTGAACCAAACTGAGAGACCATTTTGAAGGCTCAGGAAACCTTTGCAGGTGTTTTGAGTTGATTAGCTGATTGGCATGTCACCATATTCTAATTTCTTGAGATGTGAATTGGTGGGTTTTTGTTAAATGTGAGCCAAAATCATCACAATTAAAAGAACCAAAGACTTGAACTACTTCAGTCTGTGTGCATTGAATTTATTTAATATACGAGTTTCACAATTTGAGTTGAATTACTGAAATAAATTAACTCTTCTATGACATTCTAATTTATTGAGATGCACCTGTAAATATAAGTCTTGAGCTACAAATGTATTAGTTATTTGTGTAAATTACGTTAAACGTACATCTAAAGCTTTAATATAAATGGTAAATATAAGTCTTGAGCCACGCATTTATTAGTTATTAGTGGAAGTTACATAAAACTTACATCTGAATTACATAAAACGTACATCTAAATCTTTAATAAACAGTAAATTAAAGTCTTGAGTCACATTTATTAATTATTAGTGCAAACTATATAGGCTTAAATGTACATCTCATAAATATTAAAGATTTAGTAAATCCAAGTCTTGAGCATTTATTAGTTATTAGTGTAAATGACAGAAAATGTACATATAAATATTTAATAAAAACAGTAAATCTAATAAACAGTAAATTAAAGTCTTGAGTCACATTTATTAATTATTAGTGCAAATTACATAGGCTAAAATGTACATTTCATAAATATTAAAGATTTAGTAAATCCAAGTCTTAAGGATTTATTATTTATTAGTGTAAATGTACATGTAAATACAGAAAACGTACATGTAAATATTTAATGAAAACAGTAAATCTAAATCATGAGCCACACATTTATTAGTTATTAATGTAAATACACTAGAGATTTCACAGTGGGATCATGGCAAGCATAGTATGATTATTAATAGTCTCTCTTTCTTTTCGCCCTCATATGTTGGCCTTTCTCCCTATTATATGTGTCTTCTGCATGTTTGCCCTGCTGTTTTCCTCCTGTTTATCATACGTCCCTTTCTCTCTCTCTCGCTCTCTCTCTCTGCCCACTCTAGCATTCCTAGAACACTTGTAGAGTTTCTGTTGGTTCTCTGATCTCGACAGAGAGAGAGAGAGAGAAGAAACTCGACAGAGAGAAACTCCCCCTGAATTCCTAATCATGAATATCATTAGGGAGAAAGTTGGGGTCCGAGGCATAGTTTATCCCTAACCCTCACCCTAACTAACCCTGACCGTAACTAACCCTAACACTGGGGTTAAAAGGAAAGTTTTCCCACAAATGACAAATCTGTCGTCATTTACCTTTTTAAACCTTTATGACTTAATTTCTTCTGCTGAATACAAAATATATTTTTAAGAATGTTGGTAACCAAAGATTTTTTGACATAAAACAGACATTTCTCAAAATATCTTCTGTTAGAGATTTGAGCTCAACAGCTCAAAGTGTGGGTCTCTATTTTATTCATTATATGAATAGAGTGGTCATATGGGTTTAAAATAATGTGAGGGTGTGTCATTTATAGTATTTATTTGTTCTAGGGCTGCAGCTAATTATTTTTATTGTCGACTAATCTATCGATTATTATTATTTTATTTTTCGATTAGTCGACTAATCTATCGATTATTTTTCAATTGATCTATTTATTATTTTCTTATCAGTTGATGAATTCTTTAATTAAACTATCAATGAATAATAACAGTAACTTCTGCAATTAATCTTTTAATATTTTATTAAAATGTTTTCTCATAATTAATACTTTACAAAAATAAATAATAATAATAATTACAACAAAGAACAATAAATAAAAAATAACAGTAAAGAAAAATAATGACAAGAAAAGAGAGAAAAAGAAATAATAACAATAAATTAATAAAAAATAAAAATGAAAGAAAATAACAATAAATAAAACAATAAGAAAAGAGAGAAAAAGAAAAATAACAATAAATAATTAATAAAAAATAAAAAAGAAAGAAAGAAAGAAAGAAAAGAAAGCAAGGAAGCAAGAAAGAAATAGGTTAACAATAACAAGAAAGAAAGAAAGAAAAAGAAAGAATGAAGGAAAGAATTACAGGGCAGTGATACAATCAATAGAAATGCACTTTATGGCTGCATTCACGGTTACTGTTTGGGACTGACAGCAGTTGGTTACAGGTGAGAGACTTGAAATGTTTTATTTATTCAGCAGATTAAAACATCTGCTTGAATACATATCTGTATGAATGATCAGCTGAAGTCACAACCGCATTCAGGACACTAGAGCGACAGAATCAAAAATGGCGTCATAACACCGGGAAGTTCTATCACAGTTGACAGCCCGTTTTTAAATAAATGAGCCGAGTCGAAGCTTGTCCTATCCATCACACAGTTAAACAACTAACAACGACTTTAAATGCTTTGTTAGCGAGTGCAGAGAGCGCATTTGGTGTGTGCGTCTCAGAGCTCACGCGATTGCACCCACGGCACTGACGGCAGCTCTAGTGGATCTTAAGATGAACGCGAATCGTTTCTCCTTCTCCGTCTCTGTGGGTGAATTAAACCCGTCATGATTATATAGGTAACTCGATGTCCCGTGCTGTTCCATTCATTCAACGCAGCTTTGAATGCAGTTGTGAATCCTGACAATGTAAAGGTGTCAGTTCGGCTATATATATGCGGTTCTGACGGTCGTATAATAATAAAATGCTCTATGAACGCTCTATGAAGTGAAGTGATGTTGCTATGCTAGCCTTTACCTTCTGCTCTAGAGTCTTGTTTTGTGTTGAACATGGCAGAAAAACAGTCTTAAGTAGGGATAACTGCTGGCTCGCGCAAAGGGCGTGGCTAAAGGTGCGACGCGTCGACGCATTCCATGCTAATCGACGTATTTTTATAATCGACGTAATCAGACGCATTCCATGCTAATCGACGTATTTTTATAATCGACGTAATCAATGACGTCGACGAATCGCTGCAGCCCTGGTATTAACTCTTCATTTAGACAATGCATTTGCAAAATTGACAAAGCATCTTACAAATACAGCACTTCATGCCAAAAACATGAGATGTGGGTAGTGAATGAAAAAACACAAAAGATGCGTTTTTAAAGTTGAACTACTTTTAACTCGAACATTGCATTTTTAGAATGCATTGTCATGCATGAGAAGCTGCAAAAGACATGAGGTGAGCACCAAACGTCCATTCTAGTGCATATTTACACTAAAAAAACACTAAAAAGCAGCAGGATGGAATGCAAAAACATGTTCTGTACAAAAGATGTTTTTGCATTTGAAAACGCAAGATGCAGGGCAATGGAATGAAAAAAAAAGTCCTGAGATGGGTTTTTTTTTTTTTTTTTTTTTTTTTAAATGAGGTTTTTAATGCACTGCTTAAGGTATTTTATGATGCATTGTCATGCGCAAGACTTTGCAACAGTTGCGTGACCCAAGCTCAACAGTCAAAAACATCAGTCTAGTGCATATTTACATAGAAAAAACAATGAAATAGCTGTGCAGTGGAATGCAAAAACACGTTCTGTGTGAATGGCCCCTTATGGTACAGCTGGCATGTTTACATAGACCAACAGTTAAAATATAGCACTGACCGAAAGCAAGAACACATCTGGTGTGAGTGGCCTTAAGACTGTGTTTATAGAGGAGAGTAACCACCGGACAATCACTGGATATTTTGGGGCCCGAGAGTGCCAGTGCAAGTTAAAAGAGAAGGAAACGACAGAGACAGTACTGGGCTCTGGACAGGAAGCAAACGGCTGCTTTATGTCAAAGGTGCCGAGTATTTTTACTAAGAGCGTGAGAGCCGCCAGAAAGAGAACCGTTACAGATACACTTCTTCACATCTTAAAGGAACAGTCCACCCAAAAATTAAAATGTGCTGAAAGTGTCCACCTTCAGGCCATCAAAGATGTAGATGAGTTTGTTTCTTCATAAGATTTGGAGAAATGTAGCATTGCATCACATGAAACCACCTTAAATCTCCTTAAGTCTGCTCTGTTCAGTCATTGGCTAGGCAGCAGTCAGTTGTCTTGTGTTTTGAGGTGCAGGAAACACCACAGACCAGAGAACGGCTCTGACTGAAGTGTTCCTGGAAAATATCAGGACAGAAGAACATTCCCAAAGTGTTTACTATATCTCAGAGTCCCGTAAAATCTATCATGGCACAGGCGAGAGTATGTGGGTCTGTCTGGATCTGTGTTCTAGCGTTTCTTTAAACACTGTGATAGTGTGTTAAAGTACAACATGACAACAGCTGTTCATCCGTGTGTCAGGTGTAGTGTGTCATACCCAGTGTTGAGGAAAGTTACTTTTAAAAGTAATGCATTACAATAATGCGTTACTCCATAAAAAAGTAACTAATTGGGTTAATTAGTTACTTTTTATGGAAAGTAATTAATTACGTTACTTTTGCGTTACTTTTTGTCACCTGGCCTGGGCTTACTTATTTATTTTTAATAACAGAAAACCCAAAAGTTATATTTTTGGCAACTGCAAAGGCCCTTTCACACCAAGAGTGAAATTAATAATCCTTAGGCTGAAGAAAATACCTCTTCATTTACTCCCAATTTTTCTCAACACGGGGACAGGAAAGGTGTCGGTGAATAAAAGGGAAAACAAAGTAACTTGTTACTTATTTGAAAAAGTAACTCAAATATTTTCTTGTTAATTTAAAAGTAATACGTTACATTACTAGTTAGTTAAAAAAGTAATCTGATTACGTAACTTGTTACTTGTAATGCGTTACCCCAGCACACTGGATTCACACTGTGTGTTTATTATTTGACTTAAATTTGAAGTCAAAAGAAATGTCTGAATTATTTCATGATTCTCACAGTAAAGTTTTAATGGAGAATCTGTATTTTCTAAAGGTGGGAAAACAATTGACTCTCTGATGCATCATGATTCTAAAACAATAATTAAACAGCAATTTAATGTTGTTTTAGTATTGAGCTTTATTTGACAATAGGCGAGAGTGGATTTCTGCTCCTTATGGTGATGCTAGCAGCTTTAGTGTGTCACGGTCTGCTAAACTAATACAGAAATACTGGAGGAATGCATGCTGTAAATTGCAGGAGTGCTGGGACTTTCGTCTTCCAAAAGGACAATGACCTGAAACATTAGCAAAAGTTCTGGAAGCCAGAAAGGTTGATGTCCTGGAGCTCAGAGCGCCGTCCAGAACATCTGTAGAGGAGCTCAGAAACACTCGTTTATCAAATGTTCCCATCCAACATGACAGAAATTTTGCCAAGAAGAATGGGCAAGAACTTTAGTGTCAAGATGTGCATGGCTGAACCTGAAGAAATCACAGCTGCAGTAACTTAATAAACATAAAAAATGTGTAAAATAGGCATTAAACGTGAGCTCTTTATCTGTTGTTATTGCAATCATGTCTTTTGTAAAAATGTTTTCTTATCTCTTTGTGTTCATCAGTCCTGCCGCTTTAACTTTGTCTTGGTTTGTCTTGGCTTTTAAATGTGGTATTTTTGCATGTGGTTGCTGTGTTTTTGGTTGTTTTGATCTGGTTGCAACTGTGTTTAGTGGCTGGAAACACATTTCACATTTGATCAGCTATGAATTACAGTTATATACGTACACTGGAAAAAAAAAACTGGTGTAGAGACAGTTTTCACTCAGAAATTGCTAGCAGATTTTACATAAAATTAGAAATGGCTAGTAACACACTGAATTAAACGTGAAATGTTTTTAATGAAAAATAGTATTTTCTTGTAAAACATACTCTAAAAATTTTTATTTTATTTACAATTTCAAAAAATCATTTTTTGTATTGTATAGAGAATAAATATTGAGGTGGTTCCTCTATAATTTCACGGTAGCTGTCAGATGCTTTGTGTTCAATAAATGACGCTTGCTTTGATATTTTGTACGTGGTAATCTGCATAATTGGCACTCTGTGCTTCATTAATGGCCTGAATGTTACGGTTAATTACAGGCCTGTAATGCAATTTAATGAAAAGAGAATTCAGAAAGTCAAGTGCTTTAGCTTTTAGTATATAAATGTTTTAATTCGATAAGCCTGTACATAAAAAAAAATCCAGATTATACCCCCAACTCTTATGTCCTGCTTCATCTGTCTAATGGAAGATTAGCTCTGATTAGCCGTTAATTAGCTAAAGTGTCTCCCACCAACACACACACAAAGCTTCTTGGTAGATTAGCTTTAGGTCGGATCAGTTTTTAAATGTCAGATTGCATCAGATTGTTATGGGATCATTTAGTATTTGCTCTTTGTCTATTCAAATTTTACAATTATGTGCTTTGATTTCTGACACACTTAAGTGTTTTTCAGTTGCTCATCAATAGTGCATGTAGTGCATTACCCATAATGCACTCCAGGGATTTTAGTCTCTGAGCCTCTACAAAGAGTTATTTGATGGTGTGATGGTTTACATCAGGTAGATGAGAAGCAGGGACACGTAAAGTTGATGTTTATTTCATTGTAGCTCTGTCTTTGTGTGTTTAATCCTGCTGGATTGTCCGAGCGTACCGCGGCGCCCATTAGTGTAGATAAATACAGCAACTCTTGTTGACACTAATGTGAGTCTGACCTTAATCTGGACTCTACACACCAAAATAAAAAGTTGATCCCAGAATTTCAGTCCAAACTGACACTTGCTCCTGGGTTTAACAAGACCAGACCAAGACAAGTCAAGCTCGAATATGTTATTAGATCATTATAATTTACTGTTTGTGTTTTTGATGTGCGTTTTTGACTGTTGAAATCTGCTGTGTTCTTGTAATGTGATTTACTCAGTTCATTTAGGGCAGGTCAGATAATCTAGATGAACCTTTAGACCAGGCGTCTTCAACAGGGAGATATAAAGGAAAAGTTCAGACTTTGTTTCTTCATCAGTTTTGGAGAAATGTAGTGTTTGTATAAAAAAAAAAAAAAAAACATACCCATCATTAAGATGTTGCTTCCAGCTAAATTATGAGTCCTCTATCCATAATATTTCCTATTTGGTATATAGAAAGAAAATTGTACATTTTAAACCGTTGCATAGTTCTTATTGCTTTCAAGTTTCTTCTTTAAGATATTGTTTCCAAATACATTCTAATGTCAGTTTTAAGTGGTTTAAATATAGACATTTTTTTTAAAACCATTTGACTTTATGAATATAATAATGAGCAAATATAATTAAACCAATCATCAAAATAAATACTAGATTTTAATCACCATCCAATGAGAAACACCTTAATATCACATCAGCTAGACTACAAACTCAGACTCACAATAACGCGTAAATATCATTTCGGTGATTGTCATCTGTCTGTCTATGTTTTATTTCCTGTGCAGATGACTGACAGGACATGGCGTGGCTCTGTCGTCATGGTGATGTTCTCTTTAACCTGTCTCCTCCCACTCATTGCTACTGCCACGCCCTTCCCCAGCGACCTGCAGCCAATCAGTGTGGTGCGTCTAGAAGGTGAGCCACATGACTGACAGGATTTCAGAGAGGAGTGATTTGGTTTGTTTGACTTTATGCGGCGCTGCGCAGACCGGCGAGAGTTTACGGTGGCCAAGAATTGCAAAACAAATCACCATTCTGAAAACAAAATAACAAATGCAAATCTAAAAAACAAAAGAACAGGTCAGAAAACACAACAACAATTCTGAAAACATTATAACAAGTCAGAAAACACAATGACAAATCAAACAAAACGGAAGAGAGACCGAGCCATTGGTTTGAGAATAGATTACTCACTGCTGACTGGACGAGTCATCTGTCAATCAAGGTATACAGAAAGAACAGTAGACTAGTGGTAGAAAGTTCGGAGATGGTCTTAAAGTAGCTCATTTTAAATGTATGAATTGCCCTTAGTATGGAATAAAAAATATTCATGTACATTTACAACACTGTACTTTGTATTATATTACCGTTGAATCAGATTACAAAAAAATGAGTTAACGCTAATGCAAAAGTGTTTCAAACACAGTGTCTATGGGAGTGACAGTAAATTTGACAGTTCTCTCTTCTGACTGCCGTTATCTGTCTCTCTCTAATTTTTTATTTTTTATTTTTATTCTTGTTGTGAAAGTTGTGAAAACCCTATCATGGCATTTTTATGTGGGGTGGAGGGAATTTAAAGGGGAGAATATAAGTACATTTACATTTATGCAAAATATTAAGAGTTGAACAGTCTTTTATTAGGAAAATTAAACTAGAATTGAGTTATATCCAACAGCATTAAGATACATAGTTCAAAAACAGCAGATGGCCTTATTGAAAATGCAATTTTTCTGCCAATAGGAGGTGCTTTTGGAATGGTTTCACTCGTAACAGCTGTACACAAAGCAGCGCAGCTCTCGTGAACGCCGCTCTATCAGACATTATATTTAAGATGAAATGAAAATGACATCAAAAGTTTGAGAAACGCCCCTTTTTTGGTCCGCACAGACCTATACTTGTATTTGTCATTGTGTTTTCTGACTTGGTATTTAGTTTTTTTAGATTTGCATTTGTAATTTGTTATTTTGTTTTCAGAATAGTGATTTGTTTTGCACTTCTCGGCCGCTTGCATTCGGGGCAGAATTGAAAACTGAAACGTGAAGTTGCTTTCAGATTTCTGTAGTGACGCTCACATGGTTTTTGCATACTCTATCACAAATTAAGTGAATTAAATGTAATATCTGTCAAATACACAGACGTTTCAGAGATGTTTTCATGAAGCAACAGAAACACTTTTTATGCACTGCTTAATACTGCGTCATCTGTACATGAATAAAGTTTAACATAAGCCTATACTATTTAAATACCATTAAAGTGGGTCAATATATACTTCTATCAGTTTTTTTTGATAAACAAGACTCAGTATAACAGCAACTACAGTATAAGAGCATGTACTGTTATAAAAACACAGATTTGAGAGCATTAGTGGAACGGGCCCGTTTCAATAAGGAAGTTCAACCAACTCTGAGTTTAAACTTGAACTCTGAGTTGACTTACCCTGAGATGGGAAACTCTAAGTTTTTGGTTTCAGAACAGCTGAATTGTGTTAGTTCATTCAACTCTGAGTAGGTTGACTCTGAGTTTAGCACGTGCACCACGACTATGAAAAGTCATGATCAGTGGAGCGCCGTAATTATGATTCATTATGATTCACCATGGCAACAGCTCCCGACAAAAAGACGTCCGCATACTTCCGTCAATGTGTAACTTTAATTCTTAATAACTGTTAATAACTTAATAATTGTTATAATATCGGAGGTGAAAACTGTAAATTATTGAACTAATGTTCATTTTAGTGGTATCCCATGGCAAAAAAAAAAGGGAAAAAAAACAAAGAAACTAGTACGTGGCAGCAGCTAAAAATGAAGTATAAAAACAATCAATTCAATCCAGCTAAAGCTTTAAGCATGAAAGGTTCATGGGTGTAGGCTAAATTAGGCTACTTTACAAACATTTGTCATTTAATATAATTCAGTATCTATTTCAATGTGCTGCAGCTTTTCTACATAATATTCTCTAATCCAACCTACTTACATTTCTTAAGTAGAGTAGTAAAATTAACTACTGACTTCTGCTCAGTCGACAGCAAGCACCAGCACCACTGACAGATGAAGAGGAGATGGTCAAGAATTGGAAGAATTTTAAAATCCAAAAGTAAAAAGAATAACTGTTGCTTTTGTATTAGGAAATAAAGATGACCAAAAAAATTGTGAATAATTTGTTTATTTAGCAGCTGTGGTGGTGGTTACAGCATAACTCGTACTCCCCCTCCATCTGGCATTCTTCCATTCCATACAGTAATCAGTTTCATTTTCAGAAGCTGTGATGATGGGGATATGCTTGTCATCAATGCATCCAACCACAGTGGAAATCCTGAAGGAAATTCTGATTATTGGGTTACTTCCAGAGGTCACAGAAAGATGTTATCAAGTGAACGTCATTTATCAGATTAGCCTCATTTAAACCGATTTCTACACCACTGACCTACAGTCCTGTGGTACTCTTCTTTGACGGATTTGTGCCCAGGAAATAATTCTCAGAATGAGTGTGAGAGTGATCCACACTTTCCTTAAAATCTGCATACATCGGCCTAATAATGTGCTCTGCATCGCCAATGTTTTGAAGAAAACTACCATTTAAAATGGTACTGCTCAAATAAATATGCGCGTGAATACAGTGTAAAAAATAAATAAATAAAATAAATAATAACATAAGGTATTTAGGCTTGTTTCCACAAAGTGGAAAAAAACTAAGTGAATTTTTTCTTATTTTGCAAATTATCTGCCAATGGGGTAAGAAATTAAAAATAGCCTATTCTTGTTTCTGTTTGCATTAAGATTATTTTTCTTACCCTATGGAGGACAATTTTACATTTTACGTACAATGCACTTAAAAGGAAAATCCCCCAGGAAACAAGACTAAATATGTAGATAATTTTTCATCTACAGAAAATGCACCTTAATTTAAGAATTTTTAAATATTTGTACTTGAAATAAGACAAAAAATACTCTGTAAGAAAAACAATTTTGCAGCGTGAATGAATAAGTTATTTGAACATCGCTTGAGCTTTGGGTTTATCAAAGAAAACCACAGAGTAAGTTACCACATTAACTGACTCCGAGTATAAGTTACCTCTCTTTCAGAAACGGGCTTGACTTACCCTGCTTTCTCGGGTTTGACAAACCTCCCATTGAGTTTCCCTCAATTCAGGGTTAACATACTCAGAGTTTTCACTTAACCTCCTTAACCAGGGCCCCTGAAGGTGTCAGAATAAATACAAAACATGTCTTCGTTGTCATGAAGTTGAACACACCTATTATGTTGGTCCCAATTATTGATCACATTCTGTCCTCTATACAAACAAGTTTTCTGCAGAACTTTTTTTTTAATGGTCATTGTTAATGGCTTTTGATGGCATATTTTAATTTTAATTTTAATTTAGTTTAACTTAATGTGCTGAAATATTGAAATACTGAAATACCGAAAGCTAAAACTGAAATAATAAATATTAAATCTGTATTTCATATTAAAAAAACCTAATAAAAATGATGATAAAAAATTATTAAAACTTTAACAAAAATTTAAATAAAAACAGAAAATTTCAAAATAAATACTAATTTAAACTACTAATATAAACTACAAACGTATCTTGATACTAAAATAACACTTCTTGGAAACTAGCTGAAATAAAATAAAATTAGGTGTTTTATAGATTTTATTATATTTCAAGTAACATGTTTTTATGGTTTAGTTTTAGTTTCAGATAACTATAATATCCCTTATAAATGAGGGTTGAGTTTTATCTGCTCAGTTAATTCATTGTGAATGAATTGTTTTGTGTGCTCCACAGACTGGCATCAGTATCCCAGTTTTCGGGGTCTGATGTTTAATAATGACACGGAGCGTCTGGGTCTGGACTATCAGCGGATGATCAGGATCCAGCATATGCTGTACATCGCTGCCAGGTCATTCCCTCTCTCTGCTTTATTACAGTCATTCAGTCACTTCACACGCATCCAAGATCAATGAAGATCAGTCTGTTCACCAAACCACATGGTTGGATTGGATGGATTTTAAAGAAATGTCATTCTAATAGACATTGATATATTTTGTCACATGTATAAATGAGCTGGAAACAGCTGGAGAAATCATGAAAACAATTTGACTTTTTCTGGTGTTTTTCTTCTGTTTAGAGACCATGTATTTGTTGTCAACCTCACTACTGCAGTCGATAAAATCATCCCACAGGAGGTAAACACACGCAGGTGTAACCGATGCAGAAAACGTGTTTTATTATTATATATTACACTATTATTGTAAACATTTTAATAAATTATTAATTTGTTAAAATTTTATGAATTCAGTTGATCAGACATGCGTTTTGTATATTTATTTTACTTAAACCATTAATTATTCTGAATCCTGAAAAAATAAAACCAAAAAACACAGAATTTAAGGGAAGAATGAATTTCATAGGGCCCTAAAAGTGTAAATATTTTGTTGTTAAACTGTGTAATTTTCAGGGTTTCAATTAATCACACATGATTTTGATGACTAAAATTTACTTCAACCATTAAAACGTAGTCCAGAAAAATGAAAACATAAAAAAATTTGAGGAAAGAATAAAATGGATTTCACGGGACCCTAAAAATTTCATGATTTCAGTTAATTGCATTTTTTTTTTTACTGTTGTTGATTTTGGATTGAAGCATTCCATTTAATTTAACCATTAAAACTAAATCTAGAAAAATTAAAACATAAACAGAATTTGGGGGAAAAGAACAGATGTTGGAGAAAAAAATAAAACCCTAAAAGTGTCACACAGGAGGTCTCATGGTAATCTGTGTTTTCAGATACTGACGTGGAGATCTACAGACGTGTCAAAGTGTGCCGTGAGAGGAAGAAACAGCGTAAGTGTCTCTCTCCATCAGAGCAGATCTGAGATCAGAAGAAGAGCGTCTGATACGACACACAGCTGGACTAAATCTGTCTCTTCAGTCGTACCGATGGAAAACTGTCAGCTGATGAAACCACAGTCAGAAGAGCGATCGAATTCATGACGTTCTGCCATGAACCTTCAGAGACATTCAGCAGATGTTTACACCTTATATTATCTTCCATCTCTTGTTTTTTCATATGACCATTTATGATTGGTTTTCATTCATGTCAGCAATTGAACAAGTCACACAACTGTTATTTTGTCCGTGACCTGAGATGGATGTTAAAGGATTAGTCCACTTCCAAAATGAAAATTTGCTGATAATTTACTCACCACCTTGTCAGCCAAGATGTTTATGCCTTTCTTTCTTCAGTCGCCAAGAAATTAAGGTTTTTGAGGAAAACATTCCAGGATTTTTCTCCATATAGTGGACTTCAATAGTGCTCAGCGGATTGAAGGTTGGTTAAAAATGCAGTTTCAATGCAGCTTCAAAGGGCTCTACATGATCCCAGCTGAGGAATAAGGGTCTTATCTAGCCAAACGATCGGTTATTTTCTAAACCAAAATATGAAAATGTGTATATTTTTTTAACCTCAAATGCTCGTCTTGTCTAGCTCTCCAGTTCAAGATAGTTAGGGTAGGTCGAAAAACTTAATCTCATTTTCTCCTTCAACTTCAAAATCGTCCGACATTGTTGTTTTACCTTTTTTTTTGGAAAGGGTGTTTGACCTTCTTTGCACGTTCACCACTTTGTAAACATTGGGTCGGTACTTCCACTGACGGTGTTGGACGATTTTGTATATAAATTTTTATTTATTTTTTTTTAGAAAATAACCGATCGTTTTTCTAGATAAGACCCTTATTCCTCAGCTGGGATCATGTAGAGCCCTTTGAAGCTGCATTGAAACTGCATTTTTAACCTTCAATCCATTGAGCACCATATGGAGAAAAACCCTGGAATGTTTTCCTCAAAAAAATGTAATTTCTTGGCGACTGAAGACAAAAAGGCATAATCATCTTGGATGACAAGGGGGTGAGTAAATTGTCAGCAAATTTTCATTTTGGAAGTGGATTAATCCTTTAATAGCAGATCTAAACAGGGTCGTATTAACACTCCAGTTTGGCTTTAAAACGTTTATCCTCTGTTTTCAGGACGAGTGTTATAATTACATCAAGGTTCTTGTGCCTCGTAATGACGAGACTCTGTTTGCATGTGGAACAAACGCACTGAACCCTGCCTGCAGAAACTACAGAGTGAGTGACTGACTTCAGATGCTTGATCAACGCCCTCACATGGACAGCGTCTGTCCTGCGTTCTCACGCTGCTGTTTGTGTTGTTTGTGCTCAGTTGAGTACGCTGGAGCAGGTTGGTCAGGAGCTGCTGGGTCAGGCCCGATGTCCATTCGAGTCTCGCCAGTCTAACGTTGGAGTATTTGCAGGTGAGCTGCTGAAACACACCACAATTAATATAGTTAACCAAAACCATAAAAACATTACTGGTACTTGAAATAAAATGAACCAGAATAAAATATTAGAAAAAAAAATCTTTAAAGGAAAACGCCACCGTTTTTCCATATTCCAATATGTTTTTCCCTCATCTTAGACGAGTTGATACGTACCTCTCCCGTCTCAGTGCGTGCACTTAATCGCTCTAGCGCGCGGCACTACTATGCTAGCGTTTAGCTTAGCACCATTCATTCCTTAGGATCCAAACAGAGATGAATTTAGAAGCTACCGAACACTTCCATGTTTTCCCTATTTAAAGACGGTTACATGAGTAGTTACACGAGTAAGTATGGTGACACAAAATAAAACGGGGTGATTTTCTAAGCAGATAAAAAATGATGACAATAATGTATGGCGGAAGAGCACTTCGCAGCACTTCGACCTCGGCGCAGTAATATTGGTTCTATTGATTTAAAATGTTTTCTATGTGAATATCTGTTAAAATGTAATTTATTTCTGTGATCAAAGCTGATCAGCATCATTACTCCAGTCTTCAGTGTCACATGATCCTTTAGAAATCATTCTAATATGCTGATTTGCTGCTCAAGAAACATACATTGGTAGTGTATATCTTACAAAATAATATGACAAAAATACAGGAAAATTTATTAAAACTTTTACAACAACAACAATAATAATGATGATTACTATTAATAATAATAATAATATCAAATGTATTTAATAAACTTTATTTTACAGTAAATAGTAATACTTATTTAATTATTACAATTTAACTTATTACAAATTAACTGTTTTTTTGTATAGTCATATTGAATATTAGTATTGCAGTTTTACTATTGTTCTGTGAAATACTAACAAAGACAATAAGGATAAATATTATTATTTATTATTATTATTATTATTATTATTATTATTATTATTATTACTACTACTACTACTACTACTACTACTATTACTACTACTACTAATAAAATAGATTTAATAAAACATTTTATTTTATGGTAAATAAAACCATATTTTGATTAAAAACACTACAGTTTGATTCACTCTTTCATTAATGTTTTTTTGTCTGTATTTCAGGTGGTCATTTCTATTCGGCCACAGTGACGGACTTCCAGGCGAGTGACGCTGTGATCTACAGGAGTTTGGGAGGAGAGGGGCGGCCTGTCCTTCGGACTGTCAAATACGACTCCAAATGGCTCAGAGGTGCTGCATTAATGTCACTGAGTGATTCCTCAGATCATGTGTGATGTGTGAAGTGATAGGACACAGTATTTTCACCTGCTGGTCCAGAAAACAACTGTAAAACCTCCACAGATGCACACTGAAGGAGGAACTCAGGCCATATTTACAGACCAGAATATAAGACACTTGACGACGCAGGAGTCTTTTGACATCAACTAGTTAGCAGAAACCTAAAACACCCTAGAAACCACATAGAAACACAATAAAAACTACTCAGAACAACCAGCATCTTTAAAAATGTAACAGTCTAGTTTAACTTTATAATTTGATGTGACCCTTATAATGATCAGCATTATTTTAGTATCACTGATATACTATTATAGCTTTTGTTAATATTACAAATTAGATTTTTATTTTTTTATATCATTTGAAGTGGATCAAAAAAGTTCATCAAAGTTGTCCTAAGACAAGAACGGATATTGTTTTGGTTTTAGGACACCTTTGATGAAAGGTTTTGATCCACTTCAAATGTTGACTACTATATATATATATATATATATATATATATATATATATATATATATATATATATATATATATATATATATATATGCCTATATTGTGTTTTTTTTTTTTTTTTTTTTTTTTTTTTTTTTAGCTTTAGGTTATTTTAGTACTTCGAATGAAAATGTTAAAGCTAAACTGTTAAATGTTAAGCTAAAATTTCATAAGGTTTTTTATATATAATTTATTTTAGTTAATGTTTTTCATCTCAAGTAACAAATGTTTTTTTTGTTTTGTTTAATGGTTCTAGTTTTAGTTAACGATAACCCTAATAATGATTTTCATAATGTAATGGTCCATTGATTTTCAACATAATAGCAGCCTTTTATAATTGATTTATTTATTCTCCTCATATTTTACTACATTTTTAACCTCTTTCTTGCCATCTAAATAACCATGGTAGCTGGAATTGCATTTAAATTATAAACAAAATTATGTTTTAGTATATTTCATCAACATAATATCTTGTCCATGTTGTTTTGTCTCTACAGAGCCTCACTTCCTGCATGCTGTCGAATACGGCAACTATGTGTATTTCTTCTTCAGTGAGATCGCAGTGGAGCACATCGGCTCTGGGAAGGTAAACGATGAGTGTGTGAGAAGATTTAGACGTCTGTGCTGCTATGAAAAGAGATCCGAACAGAAGCAAACAGTATAAATCCAGTGGTGCTAATATAAGTGTTCTCGTTATGTGTACTTGCAGTAAAACCAGAGTCATTCTTTCTCCCCCACATCTGCTCATTTCTCTCGCTCGTCCTGTAGGTGGTGTATTCGCGTGTGGCGCGTGTGTGTAAGAGCGACAGCGGCGGCTCCACGCGAGTGCTGGATCGCCACTGGACGTCGTTTCTGAAGGCGCGTCTGAACTGCTCTGTTCCTGGAGATACCTTCTTCTACTTCGACGTGCTGCAGTCTCTCACCAACGTGCTGCAGATCAACCAGCGGCCCGCTGTGATCGGAGTCTTCACCACACAGATCAACAGGTACACAATCACTGCTCTCTCTCACACACACACACACACACACACCACTCACTCACTCACACACCCACACACACACAGACACACACGCTCACATCACTCACACACGCACACACACACACACACACACACACCGTACCACATGTTTGATCCGTCTGTGTCTGTGTGTCCCAGCATTCCCGGCTCAGCTGTGTGTGGGTTTTATTTGGATGACATTGAGCGAGTGTTTAATGGGAAGTTTAAGGAGCAGAAGAACAGTGATTCGGTGTGGACGCCAGTTCCTGAGGAACACGTGCCCAAACCACGGTAAAACATACACACACACACACACTCACACACACACTCACACACACAGAAATAAGGAAGTGGTGCTTGCTTCACAAACATCTAAGCTAAGGGTGTGGGATATGACGATTTTTGATCGTGGACGATAAAAATGTCTCCACGATCTGCTTTTGGAGAAATATCGTAGTATTGCGCTACAGCGCACATTCTATCAGTTGCAGTTCTGGCGCCTCCATATCAATATACTGTACAACGCCACATACATTCATATCAGTGTTAACTCTGCGGTAGAGTTACTCTCACGGAATACTGCACTTATTTGCAGTCACAAAAGTACATTATTTGTGTGTGTTTTTAAATGTTTAATTCGCGATGTGTGCTTTCTCTGAGCGCCACATACACCCGAAGCGCGCGCGCACGCACGCAAAATCCTGTCAAACAGCGCCTGATTACTGAACTGAGTTATCTTTGGCGCTAATATTGTCAAAACACACAAGGTTTACATATAGACTCAGTTGGTTATGTCTTAAATGAAAATAAACAGTTGAGCGAAAAACGGATCCCTGCCTGTATATTAGATGCGTGCAGATTTTAAAGGGACAGTAGGCCTATTAAACATGCAGCCGATGGTCATTAAAGGGATAGATCACCCTAAAATTAAATTTCTGTCATTATTTACTCACTGTCACGTTGTCCCAAACCTGTATTAATTTTTTTTCTTGTGCTGAATACAAAAGAAGATATTTTGAAGAATGTGGGTAACCAAACAGTTGCTGGTCCACAATTTGATAGTAGGAAAAAAAAAATACTATGGAAGTCACTGTGGACCAGCAACTGTTTGGTTTTCCACGTTCCTCAAAATAGCATTTATGTTCAGAAGAAGAAAGAAATTCATTCAGGTTTAAAACAACTTTTGAGTGAGTAAATGGTGGTATAAAAATAAAACACTATGACAGAATTGACAGACAGATGACAGAATTTTAATTTTTGTGTGAAATATTCTTTTAACGTTAATAAAATAAAACACAAAGAGAAAAATCACTCACTGCTCTTGACTGAAGAACTTTAATAGAGTTGCTTTAGGAATCAGTTTATATAGTGTTTTGTTTTTATATTTGTTCATTGAATTTCTTGAATGCTCCTGCTAAATACACCTATTGAATCTGAAAATAAAGCACTGTTTGTTTTATTTGTATATTATGTGTAGTTGTAATGTGTATCTTTGTCATTATTTTATTTTTGTTATTAAAAATAAGAACAAACATTTTTATCTTCGCCCATTTTGACCTAAATATCTGCCACTTTTTTTATTTTTTTATTTTTTGTTACCTTGAAAGGCTTTGTCTTTATAATAGGGAAATTAGTTTGGCTGTACTGCTCAGACAACTTGCAAAATAGTAAAACCAACATGACAAAGAATCGTGATAAAATCGTGAATCGTGATATTTCTAAAAAAAATCGTGATATTTTTTCCATATCGCCCACCCGTAATCTAAGCTCTAATCTCACCAAACCGGTTATGAACATATTTTCACAAAATCAAAAGAAAAATTACATTTTGCATTATTCATTTTTTGTCGTGAAAGGTAAATACATAACAATTTCATGACCTTGCCAATCGTCATTATTGTAATACAAGAACAAAAATGAAAGATTAATTAATTAAGGTATTTATACTTTTTTCATTCGACAATGCAGAGTTAAACACTAGCTATGTTTCCATTTTTATGCACATTTTGGAATATGGCATAAAAAAACACTGGCTGGAAACACCAAGATGAGCATACATTTTAAAAATGTGCATAAAAAAACTCATGCGCACAATTGAGTAGGATAAACTTTTTATCCGATAAGAAAAAATATGCATAAATTACGATGGAAACACATTTGCCGAATAAACTGCTGCACCATGATTGCACGATGCGCATCAAAGTCACGTGACTTTGTGCTATGAGACGGGATAACTTGACTAACCAGCGGACAGATCTCGTTGCACAGCATCTGAAATGTTGTTTTGGTCGTTCTGAAATGCCTGAGCAAAGTCTGTTATCAAAGTAAGTCTTTATAATTGTTTTACACGACTGCATTCCCAAACAGCAGGGATCCACCTCCGAAAGCAATGACCGTATTTATTTTGTTTCATCTGCTCGCTCTGAGGCGCAAGTAATTTATCATATATGAAAATTATTACATTCAGTGGCATCTCCTACTTTCCTCAGTGATATTTAGTGCCAGTTTATCAGGAAGTGACCATTTTGTTCTCTTTGACTCATTGGATGAAAATGGTGCTTTTATTCACAAATGTTTTATGCGATATTCCAGTTTTGCGCATAAGTTAAATTCGCATCTTTGGATGGAAACATAGCTACTGAAAACTGGAGCAATGATGCTGAAAATTGAGCTTTGATCACAGCAATCAATTACATTTTACAGTATTCACATAGAAAACAGCTATTTTAAATTATAATAATATTAATAATATTTCACAACATTACTGTTTTTACTGTCGTAATTACCTTAATTGTTTAAAAAATATATATTAAAAATAATATAAATAATAAAATAAATAATGCAATAAATTTTGAATATTATTAAATAAAATTGATATTAATTTAGCAATAAAATAAAAAAGAAATAAAATAAAATATGAAAAGAATTCAACTTATTTTATTTCAGCTAGTTGTGAAGGCAACATTTCTCAATTTCATTTAATTTGTTGAAGAACTACAATAAACTAAATTAAAACTTGATAACTATATAAGCATATTTAAAAAATAAAAAAATAAAAAAATGACAAATACACAGCAAAAAATTACTAAAACTTTAAAATGTTAACAAAAATAATAAAAATAAATCTAACTCAAAATATTAACACAAACTGTAATACTGAAGTAACTCTGCTCTGTGTATGTCTGTGTTCAGTCCAGGTTCATGTGCAGGTGAAGGTTCAGCGTCCTCATTCTCATCCTCAGTTCAGTTTCCAGACGCTGTGCTTTCATTTATTAAGACGCACCCGCTGATGGATGAGTCTGTGCCATCAATCAACAGCCAACCGCTGATCACCAGCACTGCCAACAGGTACTGCGCGCACACACACACACACACACACACACACACACACACGTTTGTTTTTGTGAAAAGTGGGGACATCCAATAGGCATAATGGTTTTTATACTGTACAAACTGTATGTGCTATTGCCCTACACCTACCCTACACCTAAACTTAGCCCTCACAGGAGACTGTGCATTTCTACTTTCCCCAAAGAAAACTCACTCTGTATGATTTATAAGCGTTTTGAAAAGTGGGGACACGAGGTAATGTCCTGAAAAGTCACCTTCACCTTGTAATACCTATGTCATACCTGTGTCATTATACAAATTTATGTCCTCATTTGTCACAAAAACGCACGCGCACACACACACACACACACACACTCACTCACGTTGTGTTTCCATGTTTTATGAGGACTCTCCATAGGCGTAATGGTTTTTATACTGTATAAACTGTGTTTTCTATCACCCTACACCAACCCTACACCTAAACCTACCCCTTACAGGAAACTTTCTGCAGTTTTAGATTTTCAAAAAACTTAAAGTGCCCCTATTATGGGTTATGAAAGGTTCATATTTTGGTTTTGGGAGTCCCCAACAACAGGTTGACATGCATGCAAGGTCAAAAAAACACTTTCATTTTCTTATAATATGCATTTATTTTTACCTTATTTGTTCAACGACTCCCAAACGATTCGTTCAACAATAAATTTTTATGATTAATGTGACGCTAATCTGCGGTGATTGGTCGATTTCATTTAAAGCAGTGTTTGTGAGCTTTTAACGCTCCAAAAGCGGCACCTAGTGGCGAAGAATGAATTTGCATTTTCATTCAGACCAACATGAAAATCAAGTTTTCCCAGGTCTGTGCGTGCAACAAGTGGGCAGGCAATATGCTAATGTTTCATTCTGACGTCAACATGAATCGGCTTGAGATTCGTTTTAAAAACGACTCGTTTCAATGATTCAGAGTCGACTCTTTCTTTTGAGAGACAATAACTTTATACACGGTGCACTTTCAGATTTAAAACTTTGCAGGATGTTTTCATTCACTTAGAGCTGTGTTACACACTGCATGAAAGCTCATTTTCAAAAATCCATAATAGGGGCACTTTAATTCTGTATGATTTATAAGCTTGTTTCCTCATGGGGACCTAAAAATGTCCCCACAAGGTCAAAATTTACTGGTATTACTATCCTTGTGGAGACATTTGGTCCCCATAACGTGATAAATACCAGGTACACACACACACACACACACACATCTGTGTGACTCTGCATCATACTGATGAGTTTGTACTGTGCAGGTATAAGCTGACTCAGGTGGTTGTGGATCCAGCGGCTGGGCCTCATAAGAACCGCAGCGTTGTGTTTCTGGGCTCTGAAGACGGACGGGTCCTGAAGATCCTGACCAGCACTCAGGCCAACAGCTCAGGCAGCTCCAGACTGCTGGAGGACATCCACGTCTTCAACCCCACACAGTGAGCACCACACCAACTCAGTTCTGATTCAGGATTCACATGACTTTCCTTCATGAAGCTTTGTTTATCGTTGCAGGTGCAGCGGAGAGCGTAGGGTGTTGGGTCTGGAGCTGGATAAGGAGCATCACGCTCTGTTTGTGGCGTTTTCCAGCTGCATTATCAGAGTTCCTCTCAGCCGCTGCGCTCAACACGCCACCTGCAAGAGGTGACACTTACACCTGTTCACATAAATATAGGGTTTAAAGTAATTCAAACATACTTGTTTACAATAATAGGGCCCTGTTTATTTTTTTCAATAATTCTGTTTGTCTATTTAAATTTTTTTGGATTCAGTTTTTATTTTCCAGTTTTACTATTTCTGGATTATATTTTAATGGTTAAATAAATTTTAGTTATCATAAACCATGTCTAACTGAAATCATGAAACCTACACAATTTAACAAGAATTTATTATTTGATTTAATACAGTTTTATTCTTAAAAACAGTGGTAATCAAATGAAGCCATAAAACAACAATTTAATTAATCAAATGTGATCAAATGAAAATGTAACAGTTCCTTTAATTTTTTGATCAACAAAGTGCTGCACAACTGTTTGTGCAATTTACAGTTAAAATTATAACATGGAAGAAAAATTGATATTTCTTAAAAATATAGTTTTAATCATTTATTATTAATATTATTAGTGACTGAAAAGTACATTTTATTGTACATAGAAATATATTTTTTTAACTGGTTGATAAAACTCATTGGTTTGTGATTCAGAATAGCTGTAATGTGTGTTTTTTTGTGTGCAACCAAGAGAATGTTCTCTTGTCTGTTTATTATCTTTGTATTATTTCACATGATAGGCTTTTATCTCATCACTTCAGACAGCAATCTCATAATTCTCTGTGTTCCTCAACAGACGCTGTCTCCACACGCATGACCCATACTGCATCTGGCTGCGGACGGGACGCTGTGCTGACGTGGCTCCGGGGTTCAAGTAAGAGTGACATCACTTCCTGCAACAATAAACCTGATTCTGTCACATGGAGCCTAAATGAGCCCAAACGAAACTTCCTGTGTGTGTGTGTGTGTGTGTGTGTGTGTGTGTGTGTGTGTGTGAACAGGGCAGGTTTTGAGCAGGACATTGATGGTGACCAATCACATTCATTTGACACGTGCACCGGTGAGTCACTGTCACGTTACAGCAGCGATGCTTCACTTCTGAGCTAAATGCTGTCATAATGTCTTATTTTAATCTCAGATAAATGTAAATATTGATCTAGAAAGTATAAGAGAGAATTCTGGCACTGATGTTTGATTACAGTTTCTCATTTAATATATGAGCAAACGGTGTCATGAGCTTGATTTCACACTGCTTTTATCAGTGATTTGATGTAACAGATGTTAAAAAACAAATGTAATACTAACTAATGAACTAATATTAATCTCTTCTATATTTGTATATGTTCAGATGTGATGTCAGCAGCAGGAAGTGATGTGAACTCAGCTGTGGATTCAGCATCTGGTCAGTCACACACACGATCTGATCAGGCTTTTATGGCTCATATAGTCTGATACAGTGAGAATATGAAGGAAAAACAGCTCAGTTTTATTCAGAGACTCAAATTATGCAAAAATATGAATTTGCTGCAGATGCTGGTATTTATATGATGAAATTCTGATGCTTGTAATGTAAATCAATGAGATCTTTCTAACAGTACAGCAGATACTGACATAAAATGATCTAAATATCAGTGGTCTCTCTATATCTGCAATGATATGTCTCAGTAAGATGAGATTGAAATGATCCACACATATAATGCAATGCTGATTGAGAGATGAAGAAATAAACGCTCCTCAGAAGATGTGAGATGAAGATCATTCCTCCGCTGAGGAACAGTGAAAGTAAAGCTTCTGGAAACAAACGCTCCTCAAAAGATCCTGATGATCAGATTTGAGACTAAAACATGATTGATGGAGAATCAAGTAAAGCTGAGCTGCTTCAGTCCAGTAAGAGTTCATCTGGAAATATGACTGCAGTTATTCTGACGTTTACTTGAGAAAAATCAGTCAAGATTTGTCAACAAAAAGACACATGAAGCAACAGCTGAAGGAGGATGTTTGTACAATTACACTAAAAGAGCTTTTACTGGATAAAAAACCTCTAAACTATCAATCAGACGACAGAATACATGGAGGAGATTGAGTGTGAAACAGGTTTAACAGCAAAGTTTGATCATGTCGATCGTTTAGAAACTTAGAAATTCATGTGATACATTAGGCTTTATAGGGTTAAATAAAGGTTAAAGAAGCACATAAGGAAAACAACAGAACACATACAAAGTAAATAATTTTTTTAAAAAATTAGTATCTTTTCAGTATGTTAATTTTGGTGTGACAGATATTTTTACATTCATTGCTAAAACATTTGCAGCACTGCAATTAAAACAGTGCAAAATTAAAAAAGTGCAACCCAACATAACATAATTTCATTTGTTTGTTTACCTTTATTGTCCTCCTTAGGGGAAACTAGTTTTGCAGCAGTAAGTCACAACACATACAAACAATACATAATCTACAGACAACACCTTCACATATAAAACACAACACCCCAGTCACCCCAGTGTAAGATTACCGAACCACGCTACAATACAGAAAGAAAACACGGATTCAATAAAAGACTTTTTCAACATTTTGGTGCATACATTGAATGCTCCCATCTTCCTTAAAAAAAAAAAAAAAAAAAAAAAAAAATTATTTGCTGAATTTTCTGACAAACAACTGATACATTTGCTTCAAAGCTTAGTTTGTCATGGAATTATAGTCTCAGATATTTATGATTGTCAGTACACTCAATATCCACTCTATGTTCATCAACCCTGGACTCAATGTCAATCTTCCAAAATCAATTAACATATCCTTGGTTTTTATCCAAAGCAACTTGCAATTCGTCAGCGAGCTAACAATATTCCTAAAATACAATGCCAGGTTTATTAGACCAACTACATCAGGATTGTAATTGACAAATAAGTATGAAATGAATGAGAGTGAAGAATAAAATGAATCTGTCTCTGTAGGTGTGAAGCAGCTTCCTGATGCAGCGGGTTTGAGCGGTGGATTTCACTACACTCTTCTGGGCGGATGCGTGTTGGTTGCATTCTTATTGGGCGCCATCATATCAGGTTTACTGGTGTCATGTTACTGCGGTCGAGGATCCCATCAATCACAAGAGCCTGAGGCATCACTTCAGCATGCACTCTCACTCAACAGCCTCGCCAAACTCAACCGCCTCATAGACACTAAACCAGACAAAAACGACATCACTTCCTCTCAAATCTACAGCTCTGGGCCGCCCGTTAAACCACACACAACTGAGGACGAAGAGATGGTCTCGAACCTGCCCACCCCGGATTCGACGCCAGAACTGCCAATCAAGAACCTAAAGGCTCTAAACAGCCAATGGGAGAGAAGCCACACCTACAACTCCACCCTGCAGGCGTTTCCAACCAATCGGACGCTTCCAAACAAACACACATCCTCTGAGAGCCACGATGATGCATTTAAACACATGCAAAATCTTGATCTTATGAGTTCATCCTTGCACATGCCAACATCATATTACAGCTGCCTAAAAGAGATGCCTGAATCCTCTACGTTTCAGCAGATTCCGTTACAAACGCTTTCTGAGCGGCCAGACTGCAGCACAAGCTCCTCACAGCGTCACATGCTTATAAAGATAGGCAATGGTGTCACAAACGCCCGCCAGAACAGCTTCAACCAGAAATCAGCGCAACCGGGAAACATTTACGAGATACACAGGCCTTTAATCGCGGGCGGATCGTGTCTGACGCGACAGCACAGCTATAGCGAGCCGCCACACCTCCAGCGAGCCGCGATTATCAGACGCACAGCATCGCTTAAACCGCAGATCCTGCCCAAACCCACAAACATACCCCCTAAAACACGACAGCTGCCCTCTGCTGCTGAACACAGCTACTGACCTCTGACCCCGAGACACCACCAGCACACCAAAGGTCAGAGGTCGAAGACATGACAGGTTTGGAATTGAATACTAGCATACTGATTACTGCACAGGATATATTGTATATAGCAAACACTTTATACTATTATGGTGTCCAGTTGACTTTCAAATAAAAATATTATTTTGCATTTCTAATGCGATTTTGGTTCCCTTGACAAAAATATTTTAGTTTATTTTAGAAAATAAGCTTTGTGACCAACTAAATTTTGGCATACTCTTTACTGCCCAGTATGTAGTGTATATAGGAAACGTGATCTCATTGTTGCATGTTTAATTCAGTATTTGACATCTACAGGGTTTCCGCGGGGTCTTAAAAAGTCTTAAATTGTACAAGAAAGTCTTAATTATGATTTCAAGAGGTCTTAAATTTGGAGACGGAAAGACAAGAATTGCGATATGGCTGAATGTGACAATTAAACATTAAAAGGCTATGATTTGATTAAATAAACATGAGCGCTGCAAGTTCAAAGTCCGGTGCCGCGCTGCTTTGTGTTCTGTCTTTACCGGAAAAACTCTTATATTTCAGCCAAACGCTACACCTGCTGACAGAGAATGAATCAGTTAACATAGCTTAAACTAGAGTGCGTGCGATTCAGTCTATTAAAATACATTTAGACTGATCACATAATTTAAGATATGGGGGCAGAAAATGTATAGCCTATATTTATATCATTTCATATAGTTAATATCACACAAAGAGTGACACTTTTTTTTCCTCCAAAAATCAGCATGATTACAAATTTGATATTGATTTTATGCAACAGTTCAATAAACAAGAAGTTAATTTTAAGAGACTTACGTTTTAGACACCATATTGGCTGTTTTTGCTCTATTTCTACAACAAAAATAATTCCAAACACAGCCACAGCACTGTTTTGCGTCTCTGAGCAAATGATACGGTTCAGTCGCAATGACTCACTTATTAACGCTGACTTACTGCCACCTATTGGCCGTTTTAATTTCACATTTAAAGTATATTCATATTTTTAAAATAATTTCAAACATCAGTTTTCAACGTTTTATGTTTCAAATATCAAAACATCATTTATGCATTTGTAACTGTGCAGGTTAGCATTCTATGTCCCTCTGAGCTGCATTAAAGAGTGTGTAAATGCATCTAAATGCCACTTCAGATGCATTGCAAAGATGCATTTTGTTGATACTGATTTCATTTGCTTGGTAACAGCCCAAATGCAAGAATTTAACTTAAAAGATTATGCACACTTTTAGAAAAAATGGCTTAAAGGTAAAAATGCCCATAAAACTTGTTGGAAAAGACTAATTTCTATCACTGCTGTGAACTGACCACACAGAATATGAAGAATATCAAAAAAATTCAGGAGTCACCTGTCCATGGTAATCTTTAAGATACCAGCACAATAACACACTCAGCAAAATATCGTCTAATTATCGTTATCGATAAAATCCCCGAAAATATCAAGACATCATTTTTTGCCAATTTCGCACACCCCTAATTCATGTTATTTAATTTATATAATTATTTATTGATAATAATTGTTGAAATCAATATTATTAATACTTTTGACTTGTAAAGGCTGAAATGTAAAGTTTATCATTTTACAAAACTTTTTGTTTTTGTGAAAACTTGTATCTGAATTGTAAATTATGCTTTTTACAGTCATTTTACAGTTTAATATGGTACTATAGACATTGCCCTACCCCGCTCATGTGGTATTAATTTTATTTGTGCAGGTCTTAAAAAAGGTCTTAAAAAGTGTTAAATTTGAGCTTAAAAATCCTGCAGAAACCCTGATCTAAGTATCTTTCAGATAAAACCTCATTTTGCGATTTTTAACACTACTTTTGTTCCCTAGACAAAAAAGCTCAACACATATGATTTTCCATTGCCTTGTAGATTGGATATCTTGGAAATTCAAGACAAGTTTTGTCTTTAAAACAATCTTAAGAGAAAAAAAAAGGAGGAACATTCTCAAGAAGCGTTTTGGGAATACAAAATATCTTTCAAATAAAATTTATTTTGCATATTTATTTTTGCATATTCGTTAATCAGAGTTTAATTTTCCAGTGGCTTTTGGGATAAACATCTTGGGGATTTAAGAAAAGTTTAAGGATATCCTATCTTTTCAGGAGTTTAAATGCTTAAGTTTCGTCTTTCAAAAAATCTTAAAAAAAAAGATTAAGAACATACAAAATTATTCAATTCTTCAAACTTTCAAATAAAAAGATTATTTTGCATTTAATGTGATTTTGGTTCCCTTGACAAAAATTACAAAAAAAAAATTTCTATTTTTTTTTTTTTTTTTCCATTGGCTTCTGGATTATTTCAGAAAATAAGCTCTGTGGCCAATTAAATTTTAGCATACTCGTTATTGCCCAGTGTATATAGAAAATGTGATCTCATCATGTTGCATGTTGAATTCAGCATTTGACGTCTAAGTATCTTTCAAATTAAACAAGCTATTTTTTGTTTTTGTTCATGCAACAAAAAAGCTGAACTAAGATGATTTTCCATCCTTAAGAAATATTTTACCTTTCAAATAAAATCATTATTTTGCATATTTATTTTTGCATATTCGTTTATCAAAATTAATTTTTTAAATCTTTAATGAGTTATTTACAAAGATTTAAGAACTCTTTTTAGGAGTTCGAATTCTTAAGTTTTGTCTTTCAAAAAATCTTAGGAAAAAAGATTAAGAACATGCAAAATTCTTCAATTCTTCAAACGTTTTGTGTTTTAAACAATTCTGGTTTTCTCATCAAAATCTTGACAAATAGGATTTTTTTTTAAAATAAGCTCTGTGACCAACACATTTTAGCATACTAATTACTGCACAGTATATACTGTATGAAGCAAACATGAGCTCAGTATGTTGCATGTTTAATTGTTCAGCATGTGGCATCCGATTAATTTCAAATAAAATGGTTATTTTGCATTTTTAATGCAATTTTGTTTCCATCGATGCAGTCTTGACAAATAGGACTTTTCCAAAAGTTGGAGGTTATCCTAAATTTAAGGACTTACGATGATTTTTAAAGAACTTTCGTTTCAGGAATACCAACTCGTTTCTTGAAAATCAAATCAAATGCATTGCATTGTGGGATACGGTATTCCATACACATACTGTGTCCAGTAAACATACTGCAGGAGTAGTATGAATAGTATGCTAGTATCTCTTCTGAACATGACTCAGACAATCAAGCTAATGCAGTTGAGTGTGTTTGTGTACCAGTGACTCTATGCAACAGTAATGTGTGTGTTTTCATTGAGAGGAGTGTGAGGAGGAAACGACACGAGCCGGACTGAACTCATCGCCGGATCACGCTCACCAGTGAATCAGTAAAATCTCCACAGCATCACATCAGACTGACATTATTAACACAGAGGTTCAGCTGCTCATGTGTTTTAACTGCATTGAGATGTGTTTGCATTGATTTGTGCCTTACATGTGAGAGAAACCAGAGGTCAAAGGTCAGATGTGATGATGCTGACACTAACCCATAAGCCATTGAGGTCGTCTGCTGGAGTCTCAATGGCAGTTGATCGGCTGGTGCAGAAGAGCGTCGCTTCATGAACAACTTCACAGGTTTCATTGAGTTGGAAATGTCATGTAACTAATCAACCTTTGTTAGAAATCACTGTAGAAGACAGAAAAGTGTCTCTTTGAGAGCCTCCGAAAATATTGGTGACTGATGAAGCATTTACTTTAATATAATTCTATATTCACAGTTTGCATTTTGCTTGCAAAGAACACATTTCATTAGAAAATATATTCAAAAGTAATTATTTTGGGGCCTGCAGCAAATATGAGCAACAGGATGTGATGTTTATTTTTTTCTCTCACAATTCAGACTTTTCTCTCTGAATTATGAGGTATAAACTTAGAACTGTGAATAAAATCAGAATTGTGAGAGAAAATCTTAAGTTCCTTTTTTTTTCTTAATTTTGTGGCAGAAACAAGCTTTCATACATTTACTAAATCTGCTCATCAAACATCTTTTCATGGCCTAAAATCACAGGTCAGAGGTCAACAAAAGGGCAATTTCACATTTGTGTACCTGCAGTCCTGCAATTTGTGTGTGTGTGAATGGAAAAGAATGGAACAGTGACACACCCCTCCTCCTCTGACAGTAGCCCCGCCCACATGACCAACGGAGGCTGTGATTGGTGCAGCCTGAGGGTTCGTATCACAGAACATTTGTTTAATAAGAGCACTATATTCTGAGAGATGACTGAATTTGTGAGCTTCTCAGGTGATTGTGTTATTGTGTAATCTGAATGAAATCACTGATTAATAATAAACACTGGCACAGTTAAATCAAAACACTCTAGTTGTGCACTTACTACAGTATATGATTCTAATGTACAAAACGCCATATGTCAGTGTGTTTTTCATTATAGCACATGACCTCTTCAGATTCAACGGATGATTAAATGCGAGCTGCAGTCATTAGTGAGTATCTGACTTTATTCTCTTTCATAACATCTGCATGTTTACTGATGAAGTTTCTACTGCGAGCAGAAGCAAAGAAAGCAGGTGAAATTCATCATTGTCCATGATTCTGTTGATCAGTTCTGCTTTAATTATCAAACATTCTGCGTTAATATCACACACACCCTCTCACCTCTTCAGTCTTGAACATTTTTAATGCATTTAAAATAAATTCAACCTGAACAAACAACTTCTTAAAAACTCAAACTAGATATAATTACAATTTTAAAAAAGTTTGATTAGCACTTCTGTTCAATAACCATTGACTTTAACTGCAGTCGACAGTCATTTATAAGCATTTGCTTTGTGTTTAGGCAGAAAACTGAAGTTTTTAGGTACAGGACCCAACAGCATCTCACTGCAGAGGAAACAGAAGAAAATATAACATTAGTGTTTTATATATAACTCAATTTAACAACTGTACAACAGAAGACACCTCACTGTAGCCATAAATGACCAAAGCCACAGTCTATTATTATAAATGCTATTGATTGGATCTGTTTACTCAGTGTTTGAAGCAACAGACGTAAAGCTTTTGGACACAAAGACACTGTAAACTGACCTGATCTGGATCCAGTCGTCCACATGTTGACTGGCCATCAGAGACTCCATGTAATCTCGGCCCATGTAGAACGGCGGACGCTCGTTGATCTTCTGCGGGACACGCTCCAACAAACCCACAGGAATATACCTGAACACACAGTTACAAATAATACAGCACAATTAATGTAAACCATCACAGTTTCTTAAGCCTTGAAGGAGTGAGACATATATTGGTAACACTTTACAATAAGATCCCATTATTAATAATTGTTAACATTAGTTAATACAAATACTACTATTCATTGTTAGTTCAGGTCCATTAAATAATATTAACAGATAAAACGTTTGGTTTTAACGTATTAGAAAATGTTGAAATTCACATTAATATATACTTTAGAAGTATTTTTCACGTTAACAAATGTAGTTAAAATCATTAACTCGAGCTTGTGTTGTTCCAAATTCTTTACGATTTTCAGTTCCCACAAAAAATATGCAGAAATGTGTTTTGAAACAAGATTTGAGAGCTTTGGCCGAAGTACTTTAGGTCTATAAATAAAATTGTGTGATTTACAAATACATTTGTTCATTTAGCTTCGGAAGCTTATTTCTGTCATGGAATAAAAAAAGGTTTCAAAATTCTGACTTTTTTTCCCCTCGCAGTTCTGAAAAGAAATATCTGAATTGTAAGATATAAAAAGTCAGAATTGTGAGAAAGAAATTCAGAATTGTGTGATACAAACTCCAAAATGCGAGAAAAAAGAATTGCATGAAAAGTCGGAATTGCGAGAAAGAAATTCGGAATTGCGAGATACAAACTCCAAAATGCAAGAAAAAAAAACAACTGCATAAAGTCGGAATTGCAAGAAGAAAATTCAGAATTGCGAGACAAACTCCAAATTGTGATTTAAAAAAGAATTACATAAAGTCAGAATTGCAAGAATGAAATTCAGAATTGTGAGATATAACTCAAAATTGCAAGAAAAAAGTCAGAATTGCAAGAAAGAAATTCAGAACTGAGATATAAACTCAAAACTCTGAGAACATGTCAGAATTACAAGACAGAAATTGTGTGAAAAGTCAGAATATGCAGGATACAAACTCAACAGTGAGATGAAAAAAAAAATCTGAATTGTGAGATACAAACTAGCAATTACAAGAATTCCAAGAAAAATTCTGAATTTGCAATAAAGTCAGAATTATGATAAAGTTGCAATTACTTTTTTATGCCATTAAAGGAAATAAGCTTCAATATTTAACAGACACTTATGCAAAACAAGTTACAAATATGACCCTGGAGCACAAAACCAGTCATAAGTAGCATAGCAATAGCCAACAATACATTGTATGGTTCAAAATTATCTATTTTCTTTTATGCCAAAAATCATAGGATATTAAGATCATGTTCCATGTAGATATTTAGTAAATTTCCTACCATACATATATCAAAACTTAATTTTTGATTAGTAATATGTATTGCTAAGGACTTCATTTGGACAACTTTAAAGGTGATTTTCTCAATATTTTGATTTTTTTTGCACCCTCAGATTCCAGATTTTCAAATATTGTCCTATCCTAACAAACCATACATCAATGGAAAGATTATTTATTCAGCTTTCAGATGATGCATAAATCTCAATTTCAAAAATAGACCCTTATGACTGGTTTTGTGCTCCTGGGTCACAATGAATCCTTATTACAGAAAAAGAGTCGTCTGGATATTCATCAAAAGAAGAAAGTCTCACAGGTTTGAATGCCATGAGGACGAGTAAATGATCACAGAATATCCCCTATCAACCTCATCACCTGCACAGGAAGGAGAGCCACTCCAACAGGAAGTAGCGTGTTTTCTCGACACCCTGCGTGTCGGAGCCCCAGTGCTCGAGGCCATAGTTAGTGAAATCACGCAAGATGTCTAGACGCTCGCCGGAAGAAATGTCCCAGTGTCTGTTCTCCTTAATCTCAGTGAAGAGCCAGGGCTTGATCAGCGCACCCCTGCAAACAGGAAGTAGTTCATTCAGAATGACACTGATGATGATGATGATGAAGATGCATTTGAAGCAGCTGCTGTCAGACTGACCTGGCCACCATGATCCCAGACACTCCAGTCTCTCTGGCCTTCATAGCATCTTCATATGACAGGATATCTCCGTTACCTGTAAGAAACACAGCAGCACAGTCAAACGTTTTGCATGGAAATATCTGCATCTTCTGCCTGC
Source organism: Spinibarbus caldwelli (assembly GCA_039654775.1). Taxonomy (NCBI): domain Eukaryota; kingdom Metazoa; phylum Chordata; class Actinopteri; order Cypriniformes; family Cyprinidae; genus Spinibarbus; species Spinibarbus caldwelli. Next base: position 1,304,524 of record CM077245.1, read on the forward strand.
ATCAGTGTATTTACCGAACAGCGGTATGGGAGCCGCGAGTTTTGAGCAGGTGTCGATATAATCCCAGTCAGCTGACTTTGTGTAGCGCTGTTCGCGTGATCTGCCATGCAACTGCGGAGAAACAAACCGATACGATGAAGGTGAGTACTGTAAGTGAGGACAGAGGTTTTCTGCAAGCCTTAATTCGTGTTTTCACAAATTAAGGCCTTAAAATGTCTAAATTGGAACAGAAACTCTTAAATTCATTAAGTCATGGCATTAAATGTTGTACAAACTTAATAGCTTCCTTAGTATTTTTGTCCTGTTTTCCAGAACAGTAATGAGAAAAAAAAAAAAATCTTAATTGTGAGACATAAACTCACAAATGCGAGAAAAGTCAGAACTGCGAGATATAAACTCAGAATTGCAGGAAAAAGTAAGAATTGAAATAAACGGAGAATTGCGACATTCAAAGTCAGAATTGCAAGAAAAAAACTGGAATTGCGACAAAATCTGAACTGCAAAATAAAAAAATGGAAATTGCGAGATATAAACTCAATCGTAAGAAATAGTAAGAATTGTGAGAAAAAAAACTGGGAATTGTGAGATATAGCCAAAATTGCAAGAAAAAAATTGGAACTGCGACAAAATCAGAACTGCAAGATGAAAAAAAAATAAATGGAGATTGGGAGATATAAACTCAATTGCAAGAAAAAGTAAGAATTGTGAGAAAAAACCTGGGAATTGCGACATACAAAGTAAGAATTTCAAGATATAAAGTCGGAATTGCGACAAACTCTGAACTGCAAAATAAAAAACGGAAATTGCGAGATATAAACTCAATCGTAAGAAATAGTAAGAATTGTGAGAAAAAAACTGGGAATTGTGACATTCAAAGTCAGAATTGTGAGATATAAAGTCAAAATTGCAAGAAAAAAATTGGAACTGCGACAAAATTAGAACTGCAAGATGAAAGAAAAATGGAGATTGGGAGATATAAACTCAGTCGTAAGAAAAAGTAAGAATTGTGAGAAAAAACCTGGGAATTGCGACAAAGTAAGAATTTCAAGATATAAAATCAAAATTGCAAGAAAAAAAAATTGGAATTGCGACAAAATCAGAACTCCGAGATAAAAATGGAAATTGCAAGATATAAACTCAACTGCAAGAAAAAGTAAGAATTGTGAGATATAAAGTCAGAATTGCAATTAAAAAACAGGACTTATGTCCTTTTGCTTGTCAAGTAAATCTTGATTTAAAATTCTAGACATCTGCACTGGAAAACAAGACAAATACTGAGTAAAAGCATCAGTTTTTGGCATGTATAAGTTATTTCAGTATTTTATTGTAAAATGAATTAAAGTATATAAAAACTTTCAAACTTTGAAGTGTTGCTAATAGAAGACGTTTATATTTAGATACTATAATAGTGTATTGTGTTCCATCACTTTATTCCTTAAATCTTCAAGACTTTTTTAAGACCAACTAAATGTAGTTTCATTAAACCTGCAGAAACTCAGTGTTATGTTTGCACAAGCTGTTTGTTGAACTGCCTGAACTCTTTCTGAGGTTCAGCGTACCGTAATGAGCGAGACGCCCCACTTCTTCATCTCTGGGATCAGCTTGTGTGCGATGTTGCAGTTCTGCTGGACTCCGGTGCGGATCTTAACCGTCAGAGGAACATCCAGAACCTGCGGAAACAACACAACAGCGCTGTGAGTCACACTTTACACTGATACTTTACACAAATACAAGCTCAAGGCTTCACTCACAGAGTTCATTCCCCTCACGATCTGTTCAAATTTGCTGGTGCGTGTCATGAGGCCACATCCTCCACCCTGAAGACACAGAGATCACTGCTTAAATACTAAGAAAAAATGGTAAATCAATCAATCACTGCTTAAATAGAAATAAAAAAAGTTATCCAAAATAGTAAAATTGACCTCCACTGGCTTCCATGTCAAAAGACAACACTAAAGGGTGATGTAAAAACATAATGCTTCTACTGTAGACTAAAAAAATAAAATACCCAAACACACATTTATACAGAATATACTGTCATTTTTCAGGCCCTGAAGGAAAATCAGATTAAATGGCCTCTCAGCCTGATTTTCAGTCAATCACCTTTTTGTAAACGAGGTCGATGGGGCAGCCGGAGTTTATATCCACAAAATCCACATCGATGTTCTGATTGAGCAGCTCTGCACATCGGGTCATGGTGTCTGGAAAACAGCCTTCCAGCTGCAACACAACCACACGAGAGTTAAGAAATACTAATTTATCACAAGTAAAAAACACATCTGCATTGAACTCACAATTACAAGCTGTTAACTCAGAGTCAGACTTCTGTCCGAAATGGTGGCAATTCAACAGTTAATAGGAGCTGGATTTATTTCATAATATGTCATTTTATGTAGTTGAGCATGTGCAGTATTTAGCATTTATTATATTATTAGTTTCACAGGAACATAACAAGGTTAATAGTGATAAAGTATCAACACGCTGATCCAGTTTGGAATTGTGAGCCTACAAGCTAGTGCTGCACGATTAACTGAAATAAAACTGAGATCGTAATATCAAACCGCAAAGGCTGCAATTTAACCAACTGCATTTTAAACTTCCCTGTAATGAGAATAAATCTGATTGCAGGGATACAACTAAAGACAGGACAAACTAACAAAAACATAAAAACAACCACGGAGGCTGCCATGAGTGGCACCATCTTGCATCATTCAGATAAGGATAATATTTCATACCTGAACGCCGAACAGATCTTCAGAGGCGTGTCTCTTGAGCAGAGCCCATTCAGACGCCTGACCCTGCAGCAGATTGGTGCACATGGCCATTTCTCCACAGGTGATATCAGCTCCGAACCGCTTACACACACGCCGAAACGGCAGATTCCCACACTGCACGACAAACACCGGATCAGCTGCGGAAACATGTTTCTTACTGACCGTAAATGTAAGAGTTTACAGAGTTTACCGTAGTGAGAGGAGCCAGATAGAGTTTGTCTCTGAAATCCACCTGAGATTCAAGAATCAAAGACAAATGGAGCTTCAGATACATTTCAGAATGAAACACTGGTGAAAAAAAAAAAAATACAGTTCAAAAATGTTGTACAATAATGCACTGAGGGAAAAAAAATAAAGTTAGTCAATTAATTAGTGATATCACATCTGGTGGATTTGCATTATGGGATGCAAATCAATAATGCATTAAGGAGAAAGAAAGAAAGAAAGAAAGAAAAAGAAATAGGGCTGCACAATTTGTATACTGTATTATATACTGTATCAATATGGATAAAAAAATAATTACTACTGTTATTATAATTACTAAATAAAAGCAAAAAGAAATGTTGTAGTATTTCACTGTAAAATATTTAAATTTTTTAGCAATTTATTCATAATTGTATTAAGAATATTTATTAAAAATAATAACTTTATTATTAACATATTATTTACTCCTCAACGGGTTTATTATTTGCATTGCTGAATGTTGTACAATAATGCACTGAGGAGAAAAAAAAAAAGTAAATTAATTAGTGATATCACATCCAGTAGATTTGCATTGTGGGATAAAAAAATAATAATGCATTGATGTATTAAAAAAAATTAAATAAATAAATGTGTGATATCATATTCAGTTGATCTGCAATGCATAAAGTAGTAAAAAAATTAAAAAAAAAGTGATATCACATCCAGGTGATTTGCATTGTGAGATACAAATTAATAATGCATTGAGGAGAAAGAAAGAAAGCACTGAAATTCTGATATCACTTAAGGTTGATTTGCATGCAAATCAGTAATGAATTGAGGAGTTAAATTAATAAATTGTGATATCATATTCAGTTGATTCTCATTGTGGCATGCAAAACAATAATGCATTGAAGAATAAAAAAATATATAATAAAAAACACATTTGTGATATCACAAATCAATAATGCATTGAGGATTAAAAAATAAATAAAGTACATAAAATAATATGACTAGTTAGTAGCATGTTATTTCAAACACACCAGTTTTTTTTCACATGGTCGCAGTTTGATGATGTCAGCATCTGTAATCGGCCCCATCGTCGTCACAGGAGGATCTGCACCATCCTGCAATTTCAGATCATAAATACAATATATTTCATTAAAACATCTCATAATTGTCGATGCTCTGAGGAAACCTACAAGTCTGTTTGTCTGATGGACTAAAAACCTTAAAGAAACTTAATTTCAGAGGTGATTATAAAGACATGCTTTCCTTGTTCACATCGACTTGCTTTCTTATTAGTTGTCTAATAATTCTGCCATTATATACACTATCAGTCAAAAGTTTTTGAACAGTAAGATTTTTAATGTTTTATAAAGAAGTCTCTTCTGCTCACCAAGCCTGCATTTATTTGATTCAAAGTACAGCAAAAACAGTACAATCTTGAAATATTTTTACTATTTAAAACAGCTGTTTTCTATGTGAATATGTGTTAAACTGTAATTTATTTCTGTGATCAAATCTGAATTTTCAGCATCATTACTCCAGTCTTCAGTGTCACATGATCCTTCAGAAATCATTCTAATATGCTGATTTACTGCTCAAGAAACATTATTATTATTATTTTTATTATTATGTTGAAAACAGCTGAGTAGAATTTTTTCAGGTTTCTTTTATGAATAGAAAGTTCAGAAGAACAGCATTTATCTGAAATAGAAATCTTTTGTAACATTATGAATGTCTTTATCATCACTTTTGATCAATTTAAAGCATCTTTGCTAAATAAAAGTTTTCATTTCTATCTGACTCCAAGCTTTTGAATGGTATAGTGTATAATGTTACAAAAGCTTTTTATTTCAGATAAATGCTGATCTTTGGATCTTTCTATTCATCAAAGAATCCTGAAAAAAAAAAATGTACTCAGCTGTTTTCATCATCCATAATAATCAGAAATGTTTCTTGAGCAGCAAATCAGCATATTAGAATGATTTCTGAAGGATCATGTGACACTGAAGACTGGAGTAATGATGCTGAAAATTCAGCTGCACATCACAGGAATAAATTACAGTTTAACAGATATTCACATAGAAAACAATTATTTTAAATAGTAAAAATATTTCAATATTGTACTGTTTTTGTTGTACTTTGGATCAAATAAATGCAGGCTTGGTGAACAGAAGAGACTTCTTTAGAAAACATTAAAAATCTTACTGTTCAAAAACTTTTGACTGATAGTGTATATAATGAATACTGACACAAATTGCTTTGTTCCTTTTTTGTAAGTGCATAAATCTACCTAAGACTAGAGTCACTTTGGATCTGATGTTGAGTAATATGAATTTATCAGTGTAAGTGTCCTGAAGCCAGTTGCATAAACTTAGCCTCTATGATAAGACAATGCCTCAAGAACTAGTTTGACCAACTAGCAGTTAACCAAGGGCTAATCAGTCTTGTATTTTGGATTCAACTTAGACTAATCTAAGTTGTTAGAATCAGAATGAGCTTTATTGCAGGTATGTGAATTAGTTTTAGTGACAGAAGCTCCACAGTGTGACAGAATGACAGCGACAGATAATAAAAGAATAATATACAAAATAGACAATATACAAAATAGCAAAGACACAATATACAAAACAGACAACTTTGTATGCACAGGTATGTTATGTGCACATTTGAAATGTAAACAAGTATGTGTTAAATAAATAAATGTATAATAGTGTTGTGTGTTTCATGTTTATTGTCAAGTGTTCATGAGATGGATTGCCTGAAGTAACCAAATTATAAATATTTTGACCAGTCTTAAAGAAAATAATTAGATGACTAACATTTAAAGTGCCCCTATTATGGCTTTCTGAAGATGATCTTTCATGCAGTGTGTAACACAGCTCTAAGTGAATGAAAACATCCTGCAGAGTTTTAAATCTGAAAGTGCACCGTGTATAAAGTTATTGTCTCTCAAAAGAAAGAGTCGACTCTGAATCATTGAAACGAGTCGTTTTTAAAACGAATCCCAAGCCGTTTCATGTTGACATCAGAATGAAACATTAGCATATTGCCGCCCACTTCTTGCTCTTTTCGCCTTAAATGCAAAATGCAAATTCATTCTTTGCCAAAGCGGTAAAATAGCTGGTAAAAACACTGCTTTATCAGACATTACAGGCGAGATGAAATGAAAATGAGATCAATCGGACCAAACACCGCAGATTAGAGTCACGCAAAGGAGAAGTCTGGAAAAATGAATCGTTGAGCTAATTGTTTGGGAGTCGTTGTAAAAATAAATGCATATTATAAGAAAATGAAAGTGTTTTTTGACCTTGCATGCATGTCAACCTGTTGTTCAAGACTCCCAAAACCAAAATATGAACCTTTCATAAGCCATAACAGGGGCACTTTAAGCCTAGTCTAATCCCCAGATGTTGTACCTTAGTCTCTTGTCTGTTAGCTCCGCTCTGATTCTCCTCCTCGCTCTTGTTTTCTGCTTTCTTTCCGCGGCTGATGGTCTTCAGATAGGCCTCTGCTCCGCTGAATCTCACCTGTTTCTTCCTCAGGCGTCTCTGCAGCTCTTTGTCCAGCAGGTTTCTGACCGTCTCTTGTCCAGCCGAGCGTCTGTGCAGATCCTCGTTCAGCAGGTTCTTCAGCTCTGGACTGATGTGCGCTTTAGCAAACCTGCAGGTCACGCCATACTGACATCGGCCGAAGGTGTTGAACAGGTAGCACTGATCGCCCAGATCCGCTGCTTTACTGGACATGTACTCACTCACGTCATGAAGAAAGCGGCATTTATCACCGTAAAAGCATTTAGAGTCTCGCTCCTGTAAAGAGAGCATGAGCAGACATTTCTGATCAGCGCAGTTCATCGTCATATGAATTGTGTTTTTATTGAATCTATTTTACTGATGTTTAACCAGCGAACAAAATCAAATGAACAAAGACCAGCACTGAAAACAGTAGAAAGAGAAATACATGGAGAATAGAACAATGAGAGAGGAGAAAACACTTGGGTTAGTTAGTTAGTTAACATGTTAATGCATTAATACACTTTTTAACAAGAGCATAGATTGCTCTTATTCTTTTCATTTTTATTATAATTTTATTATAAAAAGTATATAAATTGAAAAAAATATATATTATTTTTATAATTAAATGAATAGGTCAATAATACATCTAAAAGTACAGAACTACGAGCAAAAAAATAATTTAACTTTACACAAAAATAAATATTTTCCAAATAATATTAAGACATTTACGGTGTAAATATAGCGAGTAAATAAAAAAAATAGATAGTAACTTTAATAATAAATAAATGTAACTTAATATTAAATAAATATTTCCCAAATAATATTTAGGTATACACTGTGTAAATAAACTAATCAGTAAATAAAAATAGATGAAAAAATAACTATAACAATAAATGAAACTTAATAGATATGTAATATTTTCCAAACAATATTTTAGACATAATCTGTGTAACTAAATGAATAAATTAAAATATTCTGAAAATAAAAACTTCCATAAAACAAATAAATTTAACTTTAATAGAAAGTAAAAAATATTCCAAATATTTAGACATATACTGTGTAAATGGAATAAATTAATAATAAAAAAAAAAATTAACAAAATTAGATTAAAATGAATGAATAAATATATTAAAATAAACTAAAAAGTAGAGTAGAAAAGGAAAATATACCTTGTTTCAAATAATATTTAAACATACTTTAAGACAAAATGTATATATAAACTACATAATACATACTATACATCAAAATATTACTTAAAGAACCATCTGTATTATTGTTGTTCCTTTAATAATGACAATAAGTTCTCTTCTATGATACGATGTGCGCACCTGAACGATCGAGGGACAGAGGCGTCTCTCTTCATAGCTCTGAGGTTTGATGTGCGGTCTGGATTTATTCTGTCCTCTCATCTTCTTCTTGTCTCTCTTGTCTCCGTCGCTGTCCAGCCGGACTCTCTTCTGCTCTGGTTCTCCTGAAGACTCCTCTGAGTCTCTGACCGGCTCATCTCTGCTCGGACGCGGCCGACCCGACGCTAGAAACTCGTGGAACTTCTCTTTAGTGGTGAGGAACCTGATAAAACACAGATATATATATCAGATACAGTGATCTGCAAATATGGTGTTATCAAGAGTTGAGCTGGTGTGATCAATATCATCATGATCAGAATACAAAAACACAAACATACTGCTCTTTAATAGCAGCTGCGCCTCTCTCCAGCTCCACAGCCGACTCCATCCTCAACACAAACCTGCTGGAGAAACCAGAAAAAAACTGCTCAAAATGTGTGCTCATGTTGCTGAAAACAGCATTTTCTTGTGAAATTAAAGAGCTGATTATATTCTGTGAGACCATGTCAAAACCATGAGCTTGTTAACACCCATATTTGCATATTAACAACTATTCAGTTCTGAGATGATACTTATTTACATGTTGTTTTGAGGCTTTCAAACTGGGGAAAAGTTTAGAGAAAAACAATGTGAAAAAAATTAAATTAAAAATTACAAATAAAATGAAAATAAATTAATAAAAAAATTATTAAATTAAATAAATGCATAAAAATGTGTTGAACAATAATTTGATTGAAATAAAAACAGATAAAAGAATCTATTGGAATATATGTAAAATAAAAGATTAAAATATTTAAAATAAGTAAAAATAAATTTAATTTAACTAATACAATTATTTAATAGAAAATTGATTAGAATAAATAAAAATAGACTAACATAATGTTATAAATAAAAATAAAAGTACATGAAATTAAAAAAATAATACATTTATTTATAAATAAAATGTTAAAAAATTGATTAAATTAAATAAATACATAAAAATGTGTTTATAATGAATGAACAATAATTTGACTGAAATAAAATCAAATAAAAGAATCTATTAGAATATATTTAAAATAAAAAGATTAAAATATATTAAAATTTCAAATAAAAATAAATTTAATTGAACTAATACAATTATTTAATAAAAAATTGATTAGAATAAATAAAAATAGACTAACAATGTTATAAATAAAAGTAAATTAAATAATAAAAAAAACATTTATTTATAAATAAAATGTTAAAAAGACATTAAAATAATTAAATAAATACAAATAGATTAAAATAAATAAATGAGAAAATACTAAATCAATAATATATCTAACGGTAAAATACTATAATGTGTAGGAAAAATGTAAATGTAACTTAATAGTAACTAAATATTTCCCAATTAACATTTAGACATCCTGAGAGAAAGAATATTATTAATAAATAAATGGGGTCTTTATGTTATGGAGTCCCTCACACGAGCTTCTAAAAGATTGAAAACAGCTGTCATAATACATTATTTACAGTTTCGCTATAACTGGCCTTCAAATGACAAATCTACAATAATAATGTGCGAAACAGAGCCTTCAGCCTGATTTCACAGAGGTCCGCTGGATTCAAAGTGTTTGTCGAAAACAAACCGCGTATCGAGGAACGTGCAAAAACACCGCTCATACAGCAGCTCTGCGATCAGTTCAGATTCATATCTGATCATATTTATTGATCATCACTCACCTGCAAGTCAAGCTTCTCTCTGCACATGCGATCCGCAGCTGTGCGACTCTCCGATGTGTCCGGCCGGAAACACGAACTCAAGCAGAGCAGTTCCGCTTCCGCTCCAACGCGCGGTGAATGACGGGACAGCAGCGCATGTGCAGCATTAAAAACACATCATTTAGACATAGGAGGGTGTAACAACTCCAGTAGTGAGAAAAAATAAATAAATAAATAAATAACAAAAATAAAAAAACAGTAGTGATGGGGGAAATTAACTTTTTGGAGGCTTCGAATCAACTGATTCAAATAAATGATTCTCGAAATGATTCAGTGTTTCGGAGCTCCACTGGTGACACCTGCTGGTCAAACTCTGTAACTGCAAAACATGCATTAAACAACTTTTATAAACTCACTGATAATGTTTCATTGAAACATTTTATATATATATTATATTTAATAATATATTAAATGCAATTAACACATCATCAAATACAATTAAATATGAAGTGTATGTATGAATTAGTTTTATGGAGGGCTTGTAAATAAGAGACTGTTGACTACTGCTCTTTGTTTTAATTAGACAAATATCTCATTAAAAATATCTATAATGAAAAATGAAAAAAGGAACCCTTTTTTTCGTTTTTTTTATATATATCAAATTAATTAAACGAATGGACAGAAGATACCTTGATTGCATCCATATGCAATACTGAAAGTCACAGTTTTCAATTAACTTTTCTCTCAATTTGTTATGCTGATAATCCAATTTTGTAATGAAAAATAAAATCATCAGTACTGATAAAAATATGGTTAAACAGTCAGCATAAAATTAAAGATCAAGCTACAAAATATTTCATGTGAATTCTTGAACAAACAATATACATTGTTTTCTAATGCATTTCAGCTAATTTATTGTATTTGTTTATAAATAATAGCTCATCATTTCTCACAACTACTTGGACCAAAATAATCATTTTAAATGAAAGTACTGATTTTAAGGTGAAAGTGATCAGAAATGAACCCAGAAGACAGTGAATTCATCAGACTGATCACCAATCCCGGTTCAGCCCTCTGTTTTATTGATCAGGATGAGAGAATTCACGAGAGTGCAGAATTCAGTCAGCCAACAAATCTCTGGTGTTTCAGCGATGACTCGTCTGAATGCTTCTGATTGGCCATTGCATTCATAAGCTCAGCAGAATCGAGTCTGATTGGTTATAATGCACAACACTGTAAATGCATAAAAAGAAATCTGATGCAACATGAGCAGATCTAAATTTAATGCCGCAATCTCACTCTTCATTTCATTTTCATTTTATTTGCACCATTCTTAATAAATTTAGTTTAACTGTAAAGATTTTTGTCCAATTTGCCTTAAGCCCACATTAATTTAAATAATTAGTTGCATACATATGCAGTGCTGAAATTCACATTTTTCAATTAATTTTTCTCTCAAATTGTTATGCTGATAATCCAATTTGTAATGAAAAATAAAATCATAAGTACTGATGGATATATGGTTACACTGCAAAAAATGATTTTCTTAGTATGTTGTTTTCTAGTATAAATATATAAACATTCTTGAATCAGCATGCATTTAATTGACAAGTACAATGATTTAAGATAGTAATAAAAAAATATCAAAATTTTGTTCGTTTTTGCTTAAAACAAGCAAAAATATCTGCCAATGGGGTAAGAAAAATAATCTTAATTCAAAGGCTATATAACATAAAAAAAAAAAATAATAATAATAAAAGGCTATAAAAGATTATTTTTCTTGTTTTAAGCAAAAACAAACAAAAATAAATTCTTACAGCAAGACATAATATCTTAAGTCATTTTCCTTGTAAAGTAAATGCATCTTGATTCAAGAACTTTTAAATATTTATACTACACTGCAAAAAATGCTTTTCTTACTTAGATTTTGTGTCTTGTTTCCAACCAAAATATCTAAAAATTATTAAATCAAGAAGGATTTTCTTGACAAGTAAAAATTATTGTCTTGTTTTCAGAAAAAAAAACCCGTCAAAATTAAGTGAGTTTTTGCTTAAAACAAGCTAAATAATCTGCCAATGGAGTAAGCAAACAGAAAACAAGATTATTTTGCTTGTTTTAAGCAAAAACTCACTTAATTTTGACACGTAACTCATTTAATAACAATAATTTTTTACTTGTCTAGAAAATCCTTCTTGATTTAAGAATTTTTAGATATTTTTTGGCCGGAAACAAGACAAAAAATCTAAGTAAGAAAAGCATTTTTTGTAGTGTAGTTAGCAACCGGTGCAAATCTTTCCCCGTGATTCCCAGCGTCCTCAAGAAGCTTATATTCTCCTCCAGATTCTTATTATCGCTCGAGCAGAAAAAAGACTCAGGCGAAGGCGAAAGTCTTGAAGATGTTCCTCAGAGCCTCCAGAGCTCCTCAAGATGCTCGCAGGAGCGGTGATTGAGCGAGGAAAGCGTGAGATGATGATGATTGTGATTGTTTCTTGATCAGCGCCTTTGCTCTTTAGGAAGCGAGCCAGGCCTTGCTCGTTAGTCAGGAGTTTTCTTAAGACGCCTGGCTGTCTCCTGCGAGCCGATGGAAGGTCCGCTCCCGTGATGGAGAGGTTCTCCAGAAGAGACTTGTTCTCCAGAGGATAATAAAAGAATAAAAAATAGAAGAAGTAAATAGAGAATAACAATATACAAATTGACAATTGTATGCAGTAGACAGTTTTGTATGTACAGGTATATTATGTGCAAATGTGAAATGTAAACTAAGTATGTGTGTTAGATAAATAAGCGTATAAATAGTGTTGTGTGTTCCATGCACGTTTGAGGCTAAGCTTGTTTATTTGTCACTTGCACAGGATCCACAAGGGTTTAAAATGATTTTGATTCACCTCTGATTCAGTATTGTTGAGATACTATTAAAGTTTTTATTAATATTTTGAAAAAAAAATATTCATTTTATTTTTTAAAAATATATGTTTATAGTTTTTATTTCGGTTATAGTTTTAATTATTTTAGTATATGAAGTTAAACTATGGCCTTGGAAACTAGCTGAAATAAAATAAGCTTTTTTATATTTTATTTTAAATTACAAAAATATATTTTAAAGGTTTTATAAAATTTTTTGAATTATAATAACCATGTGTAAAACGCCTCTGATTCAGTATTATTTTTGTATAATTGATAAACTATTATTGTTTTCGTTAATATTTTGAATTTTTATTTTTGTATGTTCATTTTTAAAAATTAAAATATAAACTTTTTAATTTTCTTTTCTTCTTTTTGTATAGTTTTTATTAATTTTTATTTCAGTTTTAGTTATTTTAGTACATGAAGTTAAACTAAATGAAAATGAGAAATGTTGCCTTGGAAACTAGCTGAAATAAAATAAGCATTTTATATTTTATTTTAAATTACAAAAATATATTTTAATGGTTTTATAATTTTTTTAGAATTATAATAACCATGTGTAAAACGCCTCTCATTCAGTATTATTTTAGTATAATTGATAAACTATTATAGTTTTTCTTTATATTTTGAATTTGATTTTATTTTTTGTTTTCATTTTAATTTTAGTTTGTATAATTTAGTTGTTTTTTTATTAGTATTTTTTATTTATTTATTTATTTATTTATTTGAGTACTATTTCATTTACTTGATTTCAGTTTTTGCTTTAAGACATGTTTATTTATATAGCACATTTCATAAAAAAAGATCATAAGTTTCATGGAAAAGTTAAAAAAAAATGCAATAAAAGTAAGAAAGTGTAGATTAAAGAAAAGAATAAATGAATTCAAATAAAATAAGCATAAATTAGTTACATGAAACCAAAATAAATTAGTTATTTTAGTACATCATGTTAAACTAAAAGAAAATTAGAAATATGTTTATATGTACAGATATTAAATAATTTAAAAGTTTCTATTGATTTGCCAATTTGAAAAGTTTTTATTTTTTTAGGTCATTAATATATTAATAACACTTAATGTGAATAAATCGATCTATTAGGTTATATAAGGCTGCTTTTAAACAATCTGTATTGTATAATATATTATATAAATAAGTAAATGAGCCTTATTTTCTTAATGCAAAATGTAACTCTTTTACTTAATTTTTTTATGCTTTTATGGTAATTTTATGGTGGGGGGTGTATTTAGGAATGGCAACAGTGTACCTCAATGGAAAATGGCCAAAAAAAGTAGTTTTTCTATTAAATGATGATTTTCTTTTCAACTGAAATGCACATTTCTTTTAAAAATTGATGTATCTAATCTTAATTTAAAGTGCAGTGTTATGGCAACGTTGAAATGTTCTCAATTTACAGTGAAACTATGTTAGACAATGTTGATTTGTGAATAAAAATATGTAATTTACTAACCAAAGATGATGCAAAAAAATCCCCCTTGAGAAGAGATGTTCAGAAATGAGGTTAACAGAGTAATTTCTGGAGCACTTCAGCAGGTGCCCTCTATGTGACGGTGACGGTGGGAAAAAGAGTTTTGGAGGAACATTCAAATGTCATTTGACTTAAAAACAGCACAGCATTAAGGCCACCCCTTTTAATTACCATATTCCAATATATTGTATTTTTTTCAGAATAACATGAAAATAAATAGAAATGAATTGTTGTCATATGGCAACTCTGTACCACAGAGGGTTAGGAATGTCAACAGACATGATGTTTACCGCTGAAGCCGTTCCGTCACAGATAATCGTGTCTTATCTCACAGCTCTGACTTTTTTGTCTCTGAATTCTGAGTTCATATCTTGCAATTCTAACTTTTTTCTATTAATTCTGAGTTTATATCTCAAAATAACACTGTAAAAAATGACCGTGATTTTAACTGTAAAAAACTGTGAAAATGCTACAGTAAAAACCTCTTAAATGGTTAACAGTAAGTTCTCCTAATATATACAGTGAAAAACTGTAATAGACATTTCAGACAATTTTACAGTGAAATATCGTTTTTGGAAGTGAAAAAGAATGTAAAATTTACAGGGAAAAACCGTAAATTGACGTTCCCAGAATTCCCTGCATTGCATTTCAAATTGGATGTTTTTTTTTTCTGTGAAATAACTATGTTTCTTCTTAGTTTTTTTCTTATCAGTTATGTATATTAGGGTTGTATGTTACATCTAGTGTTGTTAAATTAATGTTTAATGCATATTTCAGTTTAACGAGTCTCACCATGATGGTGTTTGTGTCAGTGACACTGTGCACCTTCTATATATGTTATTATATAAAAGCTGCTTGTGATGGGCTTCGGTTCTTCATGTGACTTTCTCATCACTACCTGCATTTGGTGGTTATCAATGTATTTCAAAGGTACAAAACAGAGTTCAGTACTTCTATAGGTTGGTATATTAACATTATATCAGTTAATGAAATTACGGTATTTAACTGTAAATTTAAGGTAAAACCTAAAATGTTGCTACCGTGTTTTTTACGGTACAATTCCAGCAACCACAGCTGCCAGTTTTTTACCGTGTATGACTTTCTTCTATGAATTATAAGTTTATATTTTGCAGTTTTGACTTTTTTGTTTGAATTCTGACTTTATTTCTTGGAATTATGAGTTTATATCTCACAATTATGACTTATTTCTCTAAATTCTGAGTTTATATCTTGCAATTATGACTTTTTTCTATGAACTCTGAGTTTATGTCTCGTAATTCTGACTTTTTTCTCTGAATTATGACTTTATTTCTCGAAATTCCAACTTTTTTCTATGAATTATGAGTTTATATTTCACAATTTGTGATTTTTTTTTTTCTATGAAATCTGACTTTGTCTCACAAGTCTGACTTTCCTCTGAGAATTCTAAATTTAGGCCTATTGCACTTCTGTTTTATTTAGTTTCCATCCTGGAATAATAATAATAATAATAATAATAATAAAAAAATTAATTTATCTCTCATAATTCCGACTTTTTTTTCTCTGAATTGTGAGATAAAACGTCTCTTTTGTTAATTTTTTTTACCCTGTGGCAGAAACAAGCTCATATTTCACACTGGCTCAAAACTGATGTTCTGACCTTGGTTAATTTACTGCATAAAAGCCAGAAATATCTAAGTGGGGCCCTGAATTGTGTTCCCCATAGCTGCGGTTTCATTTGTGTCTGATGATCTGATATGGAGTGATTTTAATAGAATGAGCCGTTCTCCTTCTTCATAGGTTTGCAGGCTGAGGATGCCAGATGTCTGAAACACTTGAGATGGTCGAGCAGCTCAGGGTCCTCCATCAAGCATCACTCCCCGTATGTGCCTTGATGAGCCCCTGTCTCATGCATATTTCATACGGCTCCAGATCCCTTTCATTATTCAAATCAGCCTCAGTGTGACTGATACCATGCAGCTCCTTTGCTCAAACTGTAATTGAAATGTTTAATTAGGACACACAGGTTCAGCCTCAAAGACAAACAGAAGAAATTACAAACGAGATCACATTTAAGCCAAATCTTCATTTCTCCTTTTGAATTTTAGGAGAAACACCCAAGAGTTTTAATTTGAAGAAAACATAACTTATATTGGTCCGGTTATCTAGTTATGAATTCAGGGATGATGTTGTGAAATCATTCAGAAGCTCTAATCAGATTAATGTTCCCTCTCATGCAGCAGCATCTGTCCATAATCAATAACATATGGATTCATGTGGGTTCATGCTGGGATAGAGAAGACAAGCAGAAACATGAGACAAACATTCACTGTAAAATTATTTTTCCAAGCTGTAAAAAAAAATTATTGGAGTGTGTTTTATGAGAAGATACTATTTCAGTCTTTCAAAAATTCATGTTTAATTTCAGTGTGTTTCTAACTTGCAGTTTCTTTGTGATTCTTTGTGAAATTTACTAGCAAATTCTGAGTTAAAATTGGTGCAGAAACAATTTTCACTCAGAATTTGGTAGAAAATTTCCAGTAATCCTTGTTTTATTTACAGCTACAAAAAAATCACACCAAAAGTTCCATAGTTCCATAAAATATGACATGAAGAATTTTCCTCAGTTTCCTCAGTCATGATCTCAACAGAATTCTATTCTACTCTCTTCTCTTCTGTTGAGTCCATCAGCTTCAGTGAGTTAGTTTGGTGTCTCAGCAGGTGTTTGAGTTTCTGAACCTGATCCTGTGCTGCTCTCACGTGAATAATTCACAGGCCAAACATTCAGGGCTCCTGGATCTCTGAGCTTCAGAACCGAACGGCAGAGTTCACAGCTCACTCTGGCAGCAGAAACTGAAGGATATCCAAGAGAAGATGTGTGGAATTCAAGATCTGCCAAACCATCAGCTGTTCAGCTCCGGTCAGCCGCAGGAATAGACCTCCATCTCCTGCTGCTGCTGCAGGTATGGCCAATATTTCACATGAATTCACACTTCAGACGAGCAGAACGTGTGTCGAGAGGTCAGACAGCTGAACAGAGAGCGTTCTCAGAAGGTTTTGGGAAGGTTCTCTAAAATGTTCCTTCATCACATTAATAGAACGTTCATTCAAAGTTATCTGGTCTTTAATGATGTTCTCAAAACGTTAGTTAAACATGTTATTTGTGCATCATTCATGGAACGTTTTTTTCTGTTTTTTTTTTGTTACTACACTGTAAAAAGTGATAAGTTGACTTAACTTAAAAAAGAAACCCCTTGCCTTAAAATGATTAAGTAAATAATAATTAAAAAAATATACTTTTTAAAAGTAATTAAAAAATTAATTGTCAGGTTCACTTATTTTTTTTTAAATTATTATTTACTTAATAGTTTTAAGGCAACAGGTTTCCTCAATTTTTTTAAGTTAAGTCAACTTATCACTTTTTACAGCTATTTCAAAACATTTAGAGACCATTTAAAAATTACATTTTAAATATTTAAAGTGTGCAAACGATTAAATTAGAATGTTCACTAAACATTCACATGACCAAGAAAAAACGTTTTTAAAAACAGTTAGAACCTGGACAACTTGAACATTCATAGAAATAACATTTTCATGGATCATAAATACAGGACGACATACATAAAATGTCGATATAGCTAATAAAAAATTTAATTATCAGTCATTTATATTTGCATGCTGCACATGTGACCCTGGAGCACAAAACCAGTAGCACAGGTATATTTGTAGCAATAGCCAAAAATATATTGTATGGGTCAAAATTATAGATTTTTCTTTTATGCCAAAAATCATTAGGACATTAAGTAAAGATCATGTTCCATGAAGATATTTAGTAAATTTTCTACCATGAATATATCAAAACGTAATTTTTGATTAGTAATATGCATTGCTAAGAACTTAATTTGAACAACTTTAAAGGTGATTTTCTCAATATTTTGATTTTTTTGCTCCCTCAAATTCCAGATTTTCAAATATTGTCCTATCCTAACAAACCATACATCAATGGAAAGATTATTTATTCAGCTTTCAGATGATGCATAAATCTCAATTTGATGATTGATGACCTTATGAGTGGTTTTGTGGTCCCATAGAACAATAACTGATATTGTTTGTACAGTGATGGTTCTGTCTGCGGACTGCAAGAGAGGGGCGTAACTGGAAGTTGTCCAAATCACACAGAACCACGCGAGATGTCAAAACGAGATGTTGTCGGGCAATGTCCGAAACCGCATACTCTCTTCAATAAGTACTTACTTAACGAGCGCTGAAAGAGTACATACTCTACAGCCTGAATGCGTTAAGAATGAATGCGATTCGGATATCATCTGCTATGTTGACATTATCATGTAACCTAAGAAGTTATAACAAGCGCAACAACTTAAAAGATATGAGTGACAGGTTTAATGCATGTACACTATATTGCCAAAAGTATTGGGTCACCCCCTTCTAATGAACAGGTTTGACTACTTTAGTAATTTCCATGAGTACAAATCTTAATGTTTAAGCATATAATGATATTCTAGGGAATTGTGTGCTTCTAATTTTAAAGCAACAGTTTGGACAGGACCCTTTTCTATTCTAACATGACAATGCCTCTGTGTATAAGGCAAGGTTCAAAAAGAAATGATTGATTTAGTCAGTGTGGAAGAACTTGACTGGTCTGCAGAAAGCCAAGTCCTAATCCAAGCTGAACACCTCTGGTGTGACTTTAAATGCAGATCTTGAGCCAAAAACTCATCACCAAACACCAATGACTTGTACATATGGGTTCAGTCATTTTAGACACTTCCAAAACTGTTGCAACAGAGATGGAAATACAATTTTTAAATACATGAATTATGTTTCCATCATTGTTGCCACAGTTTTGGAAGTGCCTTTTTCTGTTCTAAAGAAGGAGGTGTCCCAATACGTTTGTCCATATAGTGTATGTACAAGTCATTGGTGTTTGGTAAAGAGTTTTTGGCTCAAGATCTACATTTAAAGTCACACCAGAGGTGTTCAGCTTGGATTAGGACTTGGCTTTCTTGTCTTGTTGAAGAAACAGCTGCCCTTTTATTTTGTGATTGTAGCACAGCCAATACATTTTGGGTTGATTTAAGCTCTTATATTTTTAACTCCACTAATGTGATCCACAGTTTTATCCTTTTAAAAAATTTTATTATGAAAACCCAAAATTGTTATCTCTTGAATATTTAGTTAATTGTTTTATTTTATCATCCACAGGCAAAAGTGACTTAAATCTCCTCTGTTTTCTTCTTTTTCTTGTTGAATTTAACTTTCTTGTTTCATCCCTCAGGCTTCTAAAAAACAGCATCATGATGAATTATTTAAAGATATTTAATCTTGTCCCTGTGCTTTTTTTTTCTGTGTATATTATCTTATACTACATTATCACATGACATTTTTGTTTCCTGTTTTATGCCATTATGATTGTTCATTGTTAGATACAGCCATCTTTCCCTGATCTTTTCTGTAATAAGTTTGGCAATAATAATAATAATAATAATAAAAAAGAGGGACAGGTGCACTAACACCTCATAGCATCACTAACTCAACAGTCTAGTACGGTTTTCCTCAGCGTTCGTAATGTCTTCACAAAGGATACGTCGGGCAGCTGCTCGAAGATCTCACCTTTGGAGAAGACTGTTGATTTTATACTCTAAAAATGTAAGTATTACTACTTAAAAATTAAATTACCCCAGAATGAATTGCATCGTTTGCCCACCCCAACACTTACACACAATAATAATAAGTACTAACCAATAATTATTCCTTTTTTTTCTTTTACTTAAAATAACATTTTAGTAAAACAAGCTAAATGTAATTTTTGTCGTGACATAACTATACATGAATATACACTAGCTGAACAAATGCGGTCGATGTGAATACATCAATTTTCAGTCAAGCAATTAATACATGAATTAATAAAATATATTTTATTTACTGACAACAATAAGAAACATGAATAAATGAGTAAAAGAATGAATAAAAGTAAGCATCACAATAAATATATACATACACAAGTCAACAACAGATGAAACAAAGCTTCATTCAAACTTATTGTTCAAACTTATGGTGAACCCACATCCTACTGCATCTCAATACAGCTGTGCCCGTTCTGCAGCTGCGCTGAGCTTCACAATCTTGCTCTTCTCAATGGGACATCATTGAGCCAGAGGATGAGGAAGACCATGATGACGGCTCTCTGAACCACACAGTCTTGAGTCAAGAGCAGAACATGTGCAGGACAATCTGACTGCTGCTGTGTCTGCTCCAAACACTCTCCATGAGCACCACTACCTGTAAAACATTTAAACAGAGTTAAACATTTACAATTCATGTTGTCAACTTTCCATTTCTTGCCAAATTTCATTTCATGTTTACAATAACATGCACTTTTTGTTGTTGTTGTAACTTTATTACTTTTGTAGTTGGCTAAACCACTGAAGTGGTGAGCAGAAGGTCGCTGGTTCTTCAGCAAGGCTCTTTTCTCCAGGTTGATCGTAATAAGAGAACTGTAAATCACTTTGGATAAAAGCTTCATGACATTTTTTGATGATGGTTTTGAAGCTTCTGAAAGTCAGCCTTCATTGAATGAACAGAGACCAGCAGAACAAACCTGACCAGAATCACATCCTCAGTGTCTTTTGGTGTTTCTCTAGATGTTCTCGCTGGCTCTGAGCTCACTGATGATGAAGAGACCACAGCAGCATCCGGTCCTGATGAGACAGTGAGGTCAGGTGGAGTGATGGAGCGTCTCATTCATGGCACTGGATCCATTTACCAGGATGATGCTGTGGACACAGCGGTCTGCAGACATTCCAGATCACGCCCCTCTCTTGCAGTTACGCCCCCTTCTTCAAGTTACGCCCCCTTCTTCCAGTCACGCCCCTCTCTTGCAGTTACGCCCCCTTCTTCCAGTTACGCCCCTCTCTTGCAGTCCGCAAAGCAGCCGCGTGTGCGTGCGCCGTGACGTCACCACGCCGCGAGTCTCGTGTGTTTACGTGGAGAAACATGGCGGCGACGATGACAGCAAAGCCCGAATAAAACACTGAGTAAATTTCCAAAGATTTACCGTCCAAACCGAAGCGCACGCACATGTCAGCGCGCCGTGTTCAGCACTAGGCGTGTATGCGTGCGTGCGGCGCTTTTCTGACGCGCGTTTGTCCGTGTTTAAGCCGCAGGAACCTCAGAGATGATGGAAGACGAGGAGCGACAGAAGAAACTACAGGCCGGCAAAGCCAAGGTGAGATTTACCTCATATTTACCTCATCTTTACCTGTCTGCTGGCGTTTACCTCAGAATATCACTCTCGCGTGAGATTTACCTCAGCTTGCTGCAAATGGCTGTACTTTACCTCAGAATTTAGCGCCCATCTGAATTCAACCCACTGCTGTCATCCACCTCACTGACATCTGAGACTCACATTTGCCTCATGTTTACCTCAATTTTGTCTTCTGTTATTTACTTCTGAAAACAACTGACACCTGTGTTTTCACTCACATTTGGCTTATATTTACCTCATATTTGCTTAAATTTTACCCTTCTTTTACCTCAGAAAATAACTGGCATCTGTGATTTAACTCACATTTGCCTCATGTTCAACTTAATTTTACCTCACTTCTGTCATTTACTTCTGAAAACAACTGTCACCTGTGTTTTCACTCACATTTGGCTTATGTTTACCTCAATTGTACCCCTTATTTACCTCAGAAAATAACTGGCATCTGTGATTTCACTTATATTTGCCTCACGTTTACTTCAGAAATAATTGACGTGTGATTTTGTTCACATTTACCTCTTTTTTACCTCACTGTTGTATTTTATCTCCTGTTTACCTTTTTACCTGACATTTAGCTCAGAAAATAACTAAGACGTGAATCAAACGTGAGTTAAATCGCATGTCTCAGTTATTTTCTGATGTAAATGTAGATAAATATTAGGAGTGGGAATCTTCAGGCACTTCCCGATCCGATCCGATTCTGATTCTGGGAGTCACGATCCGATTCCAAAACAATTATTGATCTACATGTTTCCCCAATTAATTCTTCTGCTGTGCAAATACATCTTTACAAATTTACATTTTAACGAAAAAATTGCACTTTCTATGCTTTTTGTTTATAGTTGGAATCTCTGTATGTCAGTACTGCCATCTTAAAAATAGGGGTGTGAATCTTCACTGGTTTCATGATTCAATTCAATTACGATTATCATTATCAACTCAATATCACGATGCATCACATTCAATATTACTGCACATGGCTACATTTTCATATAAATTTTATATCAAATTTATTTTGTGCAAAATTTACTTCATTTTTTTTTTATGTAAGCAGGCTACTTTTTAAGAAAGTTACTTATTTAAAATAAGTGTTCTTTAAGTATCTGAAAGTTTACAGACAATAGTTATGGGTTTTTCTCAGCATTATTGCCGTTTGATTATTACTGATGAGATCATAGACGGTGGCAGCTTTAACAGGCTGCATTCACACTCATGCACAGATCTATTTCCACATATCAGGTGTTTTGTCCTGCTCTGAAAACATAACTGACTGTGTGTAGCCTACATCAATTTCATATAAAAGTATTCGAAAATGCGAGTGCATTTAACCGCAGCCACAATCGAGCTTCAGGACAAACACACACAAAGCGCACATGAAAGTCTGTCAGTGCGCGAGTTTCGTGCATCTAATAGTACTGCATTCCAAACGGCAGAAATGAAAGCATATCTAAAGAAAACACAGCGGGTGGAAGCACACACTGTCAAGCAATGCGCACATGTCTCACAGCACAAATTCTGTGCAATGAAGCCCGCCTCGTGTCCAGCACGCACACGTGCCATGTGGGGGAAAAAAACCAAGCTCAGAATTCTGAAATATTCAGAATCGTTGAAGAGAGAATCACGATGCATCGAAGAATCGTTTTTTTCTCCCACTTCTTATAAATATGATGCAAATGTGAGCTGAATCACATTTACCTCTATTTTACCTCACATTTACATCAGAAAATAAGTGACACCTGTGATTTAACACACATTTGCCTAATATTTACCTTAATTTTACCTCACATGTACCTCAAAAATAAGGGACATCTGTGATTTCACTCAGTTGCCTTATATTTATCTCATATTTACCTCTATTTTACATCACGGCTATCATTTACCATAGAGAACCACTTACATCTGTGATTTAATGCACGTTTTCCTCAGGTTTACTTAAATTTTACCCCACATTTACCTTACGAAATAATTGACATGATTTAACTCACATTAGCCTCATGTTTACTTCAGAAAATAACTGACACGTGATTTTATTCACATTTACCTCTGTTTTATCGCACTGCTGTAATTTAGCTCACGGTCATCTGCGATTTCACTCACATTTTACCTCCTGTTTACCCTTTTACCTCACATTTACCTCACAAAATAATTGACATCTGTGATTTAAGTCACTTTTGCCTCATATTTGCCTGTATTTTACCTCACAGCTGTCAGAATATCAGAATATAGTTCATATGGAATATAGTTCAAGTGTGAAACTAACCTTGGTTTTTACTGACTTTTGCAACATATTTACCTTAAATGTGTTGACTTCAATGCTGTCATTTATCTCAGAATGACAGGTTTACTGTAAATTTACCTTCCTTTCTTCTGACATTTACCTCTGTTTCACCTCGCTGCTGTCATTTACCGCAGTATATAACTGACATCTGTAATTTAACTCACATTAGCCTTGTATTTACCTCTATACCTCACATTTATCTGAGAAAATATCTTGAATCTGTGACTTATTTCAGTTTAACTAACATTTGCCTCAAATTTACCTCTATTTTACCTCATGGCTGTCATTTACCTCAGAATATAGATAATTTCTGAGATTTACCCCAGATTTTACTGACTCATATTTACAGTTATTTTAAATTGCAGTCATTTATCTGAGGATTACCTTAAATTTACCTTCTTCTTCTGGCATTTACTGCATGTTTACCTCACAGCTGTCGTTTACCTCTTTGTAAATCATATCTGAGAATTACCTCACATTTACTTTAGAGTTGAATGCTCTCTTTATGAGTGTTTGTGTTTTTCATGCTCTTTCTGTCATGCAGTGCCTCTCTTGTATATTAATATGTGAATACACCTGATATATGAACAGATAAGGCTGTGTCGCTGTGAATCTGACTACTCTTACAGGTTGTTTAGTGCTGATGAATGCAAAGACAGCCTGAGATCATGTGGATTGGCTTGTGAGACTGGATTTTCTAGACATTGCTTCACCAGATCTCTCCCATGCCTCACATTTCTGCATATGAACAGACTTCAGGTCACTATAACCTGCTGGAGCATGTCAAAAGCACAGAGACTGACTCATGATGTTAATGAAACAATGCGATAGCTGTAGTCACGGCTTGAGTATGTTATTAGGCACTGAGATTGGCCATGTTGCTTTTTTAGGTATCGTCTTGGATGTATTGGTCAAGCAATAGTTTATTGGCTCTCTTTGGCCTCACATTCTTGTTCCTTAACCCATTGGCCTCTTCTGGGCGTGATAACAGAACAGTGTAATTTTATAAATAGAGTAGATTCCTCTCTGGCCGAGTCTAAAAATACCCAGAGTCTGAAGCAGTGATTGTGATCCCTCTGTGCTGGGCTGCTCCCTATGAAGTGAACATATGTGAACGAGGTCACCCGTCGGTCTAATTCCCGCTGACAGGTTTTACATGACGAGCAAACAGATGGCTGTCTCACAGATGTCATTTAGATCTACCTGTTTGTCTCACCCTTTTAACCCAAACATTTTATGATGGAGAGATACTTAGAGTTTGTTTATCTCTACAGTGAATGGGTGCCGTCAGAATGAGAGTCCAAAAAAACATCACAATAATACACAAGTAATCCACAGCACTCAAGTCCATCAGTTATCATCTTGAGAAGACAAAGCTGAAACAAATCCAGCATTAAGACATTTTAACTAAAATATGAGTCCATAATAACGCTTCCTCCAGTGAAAAAGTGTTCTGGTCTGAATCAGGAGAGAAATCTGCACAGATCAAGCAGTGTTTACAAGCCAAAACAGCTCTAAACAAATATGAGGCTGGATTTTGATGTGAGAGACAACAGAAGATGGACTTTTTCACTGGAGGAAGTGTTATTATGGATTATAGACTCAGATATGAGATAAAAATGTCTTGATGGATTTGTTTCAGCTTTTGTCTTCTCAAGATGTTAACTGATTACAGTGTGGATTATTGTGAAAGAGCATCCATTGCTGAGACACTGATGCAGTGACACATTTCTCCAAACCTGATGAACAAACAAACTCATCCTAATCTTGGATGGCCTGAGGGTGAGGAAATATTCATTAAAATACTCATTAATATTTAATTTAGTGCCACAATATTGTGAAAATGAATCCTCTGTGGGCCTTTTTTGAACAAGATAATCACTCTGGCATCGGGTTTACATCTGAATTTATTTGAGCTAAAACTATTGAATCAAACTAAATGTCATCATAACATCCAACTTTGATTTCTCACACTTTCTCAGGTGAATGTTGATGCCTAAATTGGTTGATTAGTACAAAAAATTCACAATAACGTTGTAAATGTCAGGAGCCACTGAATAAAGGCGTTTGTGATGGAAAGAGATGATTCAGAATGATTCATAATTTCTGTTGTAAACATTTGGAGTGAATGCAAACAAAAGAAGAAAAACTAATTTCTTAAAATTGTGCTGCATTGGAGTAGAAATAAATCACTGCAGACTGATTTGTCCAGTAAAATATTAAAGCCTTTCTGTTTGTGATGGAAACAGATTGTCCAGTCATGTAAGCAGTCTGTGTTTACTTCAGTAATCAATAGACAACTCCTTAGTTTGACATTAATTCAGTTCGATAAGTTTGCCATTATACGTCAAAACAGTTTTTTTTTTGCCAGTAATGAAGAAAAAACAACAGAAGCATCATAACATTGTTTAGTTTAGTTTAGTTTGTAATTTATTTTGCACAAGAATAAAATAAATACAATAAAAACAAAACAAAAAAATACAATCCATGTACTGTGCAGGGAGAGACAGAAAACCCAAAGGGCTTATTTAGAGCCTCCACCTAAATGATAAAGAAAACAAAACAAAACAACTCATGAAATTAAAGAAAGAGCTAAATTACAATAACAAATAAATATAAATAACTTCAAATTAATTACAACATATGTAAAAAAAAAAAAAAAAAAAACAGAAATGATATGCTCCAAAAACAAACCATATATAGTACATAAAATGCATAAAAAACAACAACAAAATACACTATTGCAAAACAGCATTAAAATGATCCTTTATAACATATTAAAGAGGAACATTTTTTTGCTAGATGTGTCGTTTGTATTTCTGTCCTAAAGCAATAAAGCATGGTGCTTGCTATTCCAAGTTTCTGGGATCAATTCCCAGGGAATGCATGAACTGATCAAATGCATATCTTAAATGCAATGCAAGTTGCTTTGGATAAAAGCATCTGCAATGTAAAATGTAATATTTGAGTTCATCATGCTGAGTATTTGAGTGTTGCACAGCTCTGTGACATTATGTTTGCACAAGACAGATAAAGGAATTTTTGAATATGTGGACTGGAGGCTTTCAAAAGATCTTGATTACAGAACCGGTTCAGCGCAGTGAAAGACTCGCAGATGACCCATGAACCCTGAGCTTGTGTTTTCCTGACGGTGACACTGTGCATCATGTGCTGGCTCAGATCTGCTGTTTGTTTTGCTGCACCGAACTGTTGGTGTTCAGAGCAGCTGTCAGTACATGCTGTTTTCATGCCAGAGTCATTAGCGAGCAGTTCAGGCGCTCTCAAGAACACGACTGGAGAACAGTCAGTGTCTTCTGGCATTGCAAAATGGAAACACTGCAATAGTAAATAAGATGCAAGTTTAGAATTAGTGCATCGCAGATCATTGCATGCTAGAGTATTCCAATTTATTAGGATGAAGTGTGCATCCATGCATGTTTTTTTTTCTTTGTTGGACAGCGTTTGCAATTCCGAATGCAAGTCTGAAGTTGTTGCAGCCGTTTTTGCATGAACCTAAAAGTGAATAATGAAGTTTATAGTAATGAATTTATCTAGATGGGTCATTCCATGTCAGCTTAACCGGGTAAAAGTTTTGATTTTCTTTTTGTTGAAAGAAATGCATAAATGAAGCAGAAAGCCAAATATTTAATGTCATGGATGAAAATTTACAGAGTAATCCACTATTTTGTAAAATGGGGTCAAAATGACAATTTTCACCAGAGATTTGGAGCCAAATTACAGGGGGGGAAATTAGTTGACTTCATTCAGTGCTTCTAGAGTTATAAGCATGCAGACTTTGGAAAAAGAATATTTTTGCACCCAGACAGGTATGTTCAATGTAATTGTTTTGATAGAGACAAACATGACAACATTGTTGTTCTTCACACATTCCTCCATTAGCTGAATGCAAAGTGACTCACATTTGTTATTTGACCACTAAAAATCTGATTTAAAAATGGAGCTTTATTGAAATCCCTTTATCTCTGGAACTGAACCGCATATTGCCTTAAAAATGAAGATACCAATTTAGAACCAACATATAAGAGGATATTAATATATCTTTAATATTTCTTGAGGTACAGGCATGCAAATTTTGGGGGGAAACACAAAAAGTGCTTTTTCTCATTTTTGAACTGTCACCACTGGCATATAATTCAACACAGATTGCTTAAAACAACAGATATTACTAATAGAGCAACCGATCTCTGGGTTAAAATAACATAATGACACCATTTTTCTAAAGTATTTTAACCCTCCTGTAATTTGGTTCTGAATCTCAGATGAAAAATATAATTTTGGCCCTCTTCTGCAACATAACGGATTACTCTGTAAATATTAATCTATGTCTTTTAATATTTTGTCTTTCATCACTATTTATGTTTGTCTTTCTTCAGGAAAAAATATTAACAACATCAAAAATTTTAGCCAGGGAAGATTCAGAAAGTTTGCTTGATTTGACACAGAATTACTCCAGATGCTAATGCATGCATGCAAAGTCAAACTAAAAGTTGAAATCTGATACACGTCTGATATCCGGAAATCAGACATGTGCATTAGATTAGAACTGAGGCCTTATACACACTAATACAGACCTGAATCCTTGAACCGTGTCCAGTTGCCTGTTTAACTCGAGGTCCGTTCCATTATGTAAAATCTATTGTTCCAACCCAGCGTGCAATGAAAGCGTTTTCTGCCTTCACCAGATCTGAGGGCCTTAATTTATGTGTGTGTGTGTTGTGATTGTAGGCTAAAAGCTCTGGTTAACAAGAGGTCAGGCCTTGAGTATTCAGACACGCACACAAACCCTTTGTTAATCCCGATCAATAGTCTGCTGGGATAATTGGCTTGGCCGATAAACACAGTCAGTGTCACTCAAGAGATATTGCAATAAAACTAAAGCAGGCCGCATAATTAAATACCTCCTACACACTCGGCCAGTGTGATCTTAATTAACAGCAGCACATGCTCACCGAATGATTCTGATGGTCGTGATTGTTTAACACGTGAAGGATTCATGTCTTGGGTTTTTTTGATAAAACACCTCTAAGAACCTTCTTATGTTTATCCTAGAATGATATATATCGGGCATTTCATTTAATATCAACTATGTTACCTTTCAAAAGTTTGGGGCTGGTAAGATTTTGT
This sequence comes from Spinibarbus caldwelli, assembly GCA_039654775.1. Lineage (NCBI taxonomy): Eukaryota > Metazoa > Chordata > Actinopteri > Cypriniformes > Cyprinidae > Spinibarbus > Spinibarbus caldwelli. Next base: position 1,333,099 of record CM077245.1, read on the forward strand.
TAATGTTTTTGAAAGAAATGTTCACCAAAGCTGCATTTATTTGATTAAAAACACTGTAAAAGCAGTAAAATTGTGAAATATTTTTTACAATTTCAAATAGCTGTTTTCTATGTGAATATCTGTTAAAATATAATTTATTTCTGTGATCAAATCTGAATTTTCAGCATCATTACTCCAGTCTTCAGTGTCACATGATCCTTCAGAAATCATTCTAATATCCTGATTTGCTGCTCAAGAAACATTTCTGATTATTAGCAATGTTGAAAACTAAATATTTTTGTGGAAACTGTGATTCATTTTATTTTTCAGGATTCACAGATGAATAGAAAGTTCAAAAGAACAGCATTTATTTGAAATAGAAATCTTTTGTAACATTATAAATGTCTTTACAGTTACTTTTAAACAATTTGATGAATACTTTACTTCTTGTATTTTCCTCATGCTGTGGATGCATGAGGACAGTGAAGCAGCAGCAGAAATGAGCCGTTCTGCACTAAAGTAACAGCAGACCTACATTTGACCGAGTGCAATCGCAGTCTTTACAAATAGGCCAAACGGGTGTCAGCAGGGGACGCTCACCTCAGGGAGCTGATTAGATAACCCAGAGATTAATGCCAGCCTTTGTGGGGAAAAACAAATTACATTTAATTTCAAGCTGTGCAATTGCTTCTGTTCTGGCTCCTGCTATTGCTTTCTTGGATTTTACTTTACTTGCTTTGAGCATTTTCTAAAATTGCAGTTGGTCTGAAAAATGGAAGCAGGCCTTCATTTTATCTCTCTGTTTTAATGCAATTTTTTGTTTTAAATCATGCAAAACAAATATACATATGGAAGCCTGTTTTTGCCACTGAATAAAAAAAATTAAAAAGGTAACTGCGACTTTTTATCTCGCAATTTTGACTTTTTCTCAGAATTGCATGATATAAACTTGCAATAGTATGAAAATAGTCTGTCAGACTCAGAATTGGACTTTATAACTCATAATTGCGAGTTTATATCTCACAATTCGGAGAAAAAAGTCAGATTTGTGAGGAAAAAAGTCAGAATTGTGAGAGATAAAATCATAATTGTGAGGAAAAAGTCATATTCGCGAGAGAAAAATCATAATTGTGAGAAAAAAATCATAATTGTGAGGAAAAAAGTCATAATTGTGAGATATAAACTTGTAATTGCAAGAAACAAAGTCAGAATTGTGAGAGATAAAATCATAATTGTGAGGAAAAAGTCAGATTTGCGAGAGAAAAACCATAATTGTGAGAAAAAATCATAATTGTGAGGAAAAAGTCAGATTCGCGAGAGAAAAATCATAATTGTGAGAAAATCATAATTGTGAGGAAAAAGTAATAATTGTGAGATATAAACTTGTAATTGCAAGAAAAAAAGTCAGAATTGTGAGATAAAAAGTCACAATTTTTTTTTTTCTGTATCGGAAACAGGCTTTCCACATCTATATCATCGGTCATCATAGTTGCTGTAAGAAGTTTGGTCTCTGTGAATGTCTGCGTTGCATGTGATTTATTTGCGTGTGTCAGAGTCTGGTTGTTATTCTCCTTCACTGGATGTTTTTACAGCCGCTGCTCTTTGTGAAGTTGTTTTGTTTCTCAGGTGGATCTTTCCCAGGAGTCTTTGCTGTATCCTAGACGCTCACAAACATCTGATCCCACAGGACGCCTGTGATCCGCGTTAAGTGCGTTAGCATGCGATGTCGTTTGACCGCGCGTTCAGCTAACATTCTGTCGCACGCCCGTCTCACCTCTCATTAGTGTTCATTTAGCATAATGGATGTACATTATTGTGAACGCTCTATTTGCTTGTTTACATAAATAATGTAAAAGCCGCATGTGGGATTCATGCTCCGTCGCCATGGTAACAGCAAAAGAGACTTTTTCGAATCAGCTGTATTCCAGCTCTGGCGTTAAGAGGTTTTCTGGGAAATGTGAAATGTGTTTCTCACTCGTGTTCTTGAGCGATTGAGAGGGAGTTTCTGGGTGAAATGTCACAGTGATGCTGATGTTCAGATACAGACTGAAATGTTCAGGTGTTACAGAGGAGAAGATGTTTTTTAACTGTAAAAATTTATAGAAATTAATTTATGAATGAGTAATCAGTGCATTGACGCAAGTTCACATGCCAAAGAAATTATGTAAAGACAGACTTTTATTTTCTTCATTCTGTGGAGGGATTTAAAAAACTAAATTAAATAAAAAAAATAATAATTTATTAAATATTTCATATTTCTTACAGTTACAATAGATAAATAATAAAAGTACGTTGTAATGTATATTTATTTCATATTTATTGCTTTTGCAATAAAAAATAAAAGCACAATAAATGAATAAATATATTTGTAAAAAAAAGTACAATAAAATTATATATTTATTTAAAATAAATCAAGTACAATAAAATGTATTTCATGTCACTTTTCATTTGGCATAAATAATTTACATTTCATGCAATTTATTAGGGCTGCACGATTAACTGCATGCTATTGTCATGCGCATCTCGTTAGTGAAGCCGGTTCTGTGATTAATAGTAAATCTCCATCACCTGCTTTCAGATGGAGCGGCATTTAATACACGGAGCCGTAGTTCACTGACAAGCCACGCAATAATCGTTCATAATCGATAGGGGTGCGCCGATCCGATATTCAGCATTGGTATCGCTCCGATACGGTCATTTTCTGCTGGATCGAGGTATCGGTCAGACGAGGCCGATCCAAATCCGATATTCTGCGTAGCTACTATTGTGTTATTGTTAAGACCCACGAAAGCCACAAAAGCCATTATAAAGCACAATAAAGTTTTCGTGCACTATATTTCAAGTGTTCTGAAGCCGTTCCATAGTTTAATGTGAGGTACAGATGAATATTTAAGTCAAGTTCACGTAAACACTTCTCCGCCACGGCTGTCTGTCATCTTCCATTCAGCGTTCAAATTGCGTTGTTACGACAGTCAAGACGACAAAACTCTCTCCACTGTTCCTATTATACTTGATCTGTAAATAAAGTTCAATGGTTTTGCATAAAAGGATTTTATCTTGCTAGAGTTTCGTGCTGTTTCTAAATCATGTTACTTTCTACCAGGTGTCTGTTAGATCACAACTCTGTTGTAGAGAGCACTATGAATTATTCTTCACAAGCATAGTAACTGAAATTTAAAACTGTTAAAAGAAAAGGCTCAATAAACTTGCACAGATTTAATACACTACGCATTAATATCTCTTTGTGCTTTGAACTGCTCTATGCCTTTTTTGTTCATCTCATCTGTCATATGGTGCTGCCTCATTACTGTGCAGTACTTTTAAAAGAAATGTCTTTTAATTTTACAGTATATATTTATATATAAATATTACTTGTTTTCCATGAATGCATTTTACAACAATACAAAGAGCAATATATCATTTTTACCAGATTTAGTCCTACACTTATTCACTTATTCACTTTTTTTTTTTTTTTGTAATTTTAGATTTTATAAAATTATTGTGCACTCATGATTTTTCTAGAGTAACTTTTGCTTCTGTATTATCCACTAACCTAGTTTATAATAGTGTTTTTGTCATAATTACATATTCATTCATTTGCTGTTTTTCTTTACAGTAAAGTTGCCTATATTTAATAGATTGTGTGTAAAACACAAAAGAGTGATGATCAGGTCAACACACACTGAGGTGTAGAAATTCTACACTGATTTAAAAAAAAACTGCGCTGGTATCGGATCGATTTCGGTATCTGCAGATACTCAGAATTTTGGTATTGGTATCGGTTCTGAAAAAGTGGTATCGAGCCAGCCCTAATAATCGAATGCGATTTATCGGTGATTATGAATGATTATTGCGTGGCTTGTCAGTGAACTACGGCTCCGTGTATTAAATGCCGCTCCGTCTGAAAGCAGGTGATGGAGATTTACTGCTAATCACAGAACCAGCTTCACTGATGAGATGCGTATGACAATAGCATGCGGTTAATTCTGCAGCCCTATAATTTATTTATTTATTTGTACTCACTTTCATTATGCTTATGTTTATTGATTGCAACATTTTATGATGTATTTATTTTCATGGTTGATATTTTTATTTTAATATTGATTTGCTTTATGCAAATGCACTTTTTGTCCGCTACATTTTATTTAAGGTATATACTTCATTTTGCAGTTCAATCTAAAGTGTATTCATGTGGTATTTCACATAAATATTTGTCCTTGCCTTTTTATGTATCATTTCATTGTATTTTTATTTATTTATTGCAACATTCTATGATGCATTTAGTCATTTGATTATGTATTTATTTGCAAAATTTAGTATTAAATCCCTACTTAGAAACCTGATGATTTTTGTGAAAGGAATCCCATATGAACTCATGTTGTTGGGAGTCTCTGATGAAAATAGTGGGGTGTTACTGCTGAAGTGCTGCTCTCGTTCAACAGCTGTGTGTGTGTGTGTCTAAAGACAGGTGTTTGTGTGTGTGTGTGTGTGTGTGTGTGTGTGTCTAAAGACAGGTGTGTGTGTGTGTGTGTGTGTGTGTCTAAAGACAGGTGTGTGTGTGTGTGGACAGACAGGTGGCCATTACTTTCTCTCTCAGCTGCTGGTTTTGTGACGTGTGTGTGTGTGTGTGTGTTGAATTACAGACGCTGTTATTCTGTCAGTTGTTCTGTTTATCCGTGTGTGGCATTTACTCACGTAATGTGCCGTATTTATGAGTAGAAAAGTTTGTTAAATAGAAAAAATATAGGGTGGCACTTTTTTGATTGATTGAATTGAAGTCGAAGTTGAAAGGTTGAAAAATTAGAGTGATTGATGTTGTCAGATGAAGCGTTCCTGTATCTCAAACAGTAGAGGATGACGCTGGCAACGACAAGGTCATGGGTTCGATTCCCAGTTTTACTTAAATGCAGTGTAAATCACTTTGGATAAATGCATCTGCCAAATGCATACATGAAAAGCCAGTTCAAGTTTTTATGTTTTGAATCCTTTACCTAATTTGGTGTTCCAGGTCAAAAATGAGTTTTTTTTTTTTTAAATTGCTTATAAATCTCTTGTTATACTATATTATTACTAGATCTTGCATTCAATCTTTTTGTCAACTTGTTTTCTTTCAATTAGCACAGTTTTTGTATTTCTTTATGGATCTGACTAATCGTAGGCCTCATTGTTCTGAACTTATGCATCACAGTTTATGAACCAAAATTATCCACAAATACTGCTTTTTCCACTCAAAAACTGAGGTGCATGAGTTCAGATCAGTGAGGCCTACAATCAATCAGATCCATAAAGAAATACAAAAACTGTGCTAATTGAAAGAAAACAAGTAGATAAAAAGATTGATCCAACATTTGATCACATAGCATAATAAATAAACATGAAGAAAAAAAAATATATTTTATTTAATTTTTTTTTTTTTTTTGGTAGTTGTTGTAGCCTCTGTGATCAAAGCCAGTACATTTTAGTCCAATGCATTAAAATTAACTAGCATTTTCAGGAAAAAGAAAATCCTCTCTGGGTCAAAGTGACCCGAACACAGCATGAGGGCTCAGAGAGTAAGTAGTCTATTTTAATTTACACTTCCAGACACTACAGGATCTTCACACCGAGTTTCTGCATTTGGGTCAGTAAGTGTAATCCAGAGCCGCTTGGGATTTAACACACTTTTTGTGTCTGACAGTAAATCCTCTTCCAGCCCGAGCGAATTTGATCAAGATGCTCTTGTTTGAGTTCTCAAGATCTCTAGAGCTCATATTCCTTCCTGAAGATAATATGTGACCCTGGAGCACAAAAGCAGTCATAAGTAGCACAGGTATATTTGTAGCAATAAGCAACAATACATTGTATAGGTCAAAATTATTCATTTTTCTTTTATGCCAGAAATCATTAGGATATTAAGTAAAAATCATGTTCCATGAAGATATTTAGTAAATTTCCTACCGTAAATATATCAAAACTAAATTTTTGATTTGTAATATGCATTGCTAAGAACTAGGGCTGCAGCGATTCATCGACGTCATCGATTACGTCGATTATAAAAATACGTCGATTAGCATGGAATGCGTCGACGCGTCGCACCTTTAGCCACGCCCATTGCGCGAGCCTGCAGTTATCCCTACTTAAGACTGTTTTTCTGCCATGTTCAACACAAAACAAGACTAGAGCAGAAGGTAAAGGCTAGTATGGCAACATCACTTCACTTCATAGAGTTGCGTTCATAGAGCATTTTATTATTATACGACCGTCAGAACCGCATATATATAGCCGAACTGACACCTTTACATTGTCAGGATTCACAACTGCATTCAAAGCTGCGTTGAATGAATGGAACAGCACGGGACATCGAGTTACCTATATAATCATGACAGGTTTAATTCACCCACAGAGACGGAGAAGGAGAAACGATTCGCGTTCATCTTAAGATCCACTAGAGCTGCCGTCAGTGCCGTGGGTGCAATCGCGTGAGCTCTGAGACGCGCGCACCAAATGCGCTCTCTGCACTCGCTAACAAAGCATTTAAAGTCGTTGTTAGTTGTTTAACTGTGTGATGGATAGGACAAGCTTCGACTCGGCTCATTTATTTAAAAACGGGCTGTCAACTGTGATAAAACTTCCCGGTGTTATGACGCCATTTTTGATTCTGTCGCTCTAGTGTCCTGAATGCGGTTGTGACTTCAGCTGATCATTCATACAGATATGTATTCAAGCAGATGTTTTAATCTGCTGAATAAATAAAACATTTCAAGTCTCTCACCTGTAACCAACTGCTGTCAGTCCCAAACAGTAACCGTGAATGCAGCCATAAAGTGCATTTCTATTGATTGTATCACTGCCCTGTAATTCTTTCCTTCATTCTTTCCTTCATTCTTTCCTTCTTTCTTTCTTTCTTTCTTTCTTTCTTTCTTTCTTTATTTATTTCTTTATTTTTTTCTGTCTTTCTCTCTCTCTCTCTCTCTTTCGCTCTCTTTCTCTTTTTCTTTTTTATTAATTATTTATTGTTATTTTTCTTTTTCTCTCTTTTCTTATTTTTTATTTATTTTCTTTCTTTCATTTTTATTTTTTATTAATTTATTGTTATTTCTTTTTCTCTCTTTTCTTGTTATTATCTTTGTTTATTTATTGTTATTATTTTATTTCTTTCCTTCTTTCTTTCTTTGTTGTTGTTATTATATGCTTTAAATGAGTGCTAAACAGATAGATGTCGCTTTACGCGGTTGCGTATTAATGAAACAGATGTCTGTCTTAATGGACGTCTGTGCTGCTAATCCAGTTAAAGCAAAGTTGAAGGATTTGCAGTGGCAGAACGCAGGAAGGTGACTGTGTTGATCAACAGTCAGGCATGATTCGGCTCAGCTTCAGCAAGCTGTGCCGCTTTACTGTGGGTTTTTACTGTCTAATTTTTTAGTATCGTTTCTCCTTTTGCGATTTTTGTCGCTCATAAGTGTGTTTGTGTCTGGTCTCTTCCAGCTGGCTGAGTACCGGCAGAGGAAAGCTCAATCCGATGGCCAGAAGAAGCAGAAGAAGAAGAAAAAGAAGCCAGAGGAGTGTATGAGAGAGGAGCAGGGGAGAAATGAGGGCGAAACAGTCACACATGATCAGACCTACACCATAGAGGTGAGCAGAGTTCATAAACGCTCCTTAAGACACTCTTATGTGCTTTGTTTTTATAGTTTTGTTTTACAGAGGACACCTAATAACTCTCAACTAGTGGCACTAAAATTTATTTTTACCAAAAAAATAAATTAAAGTTTAATTTTTGCTAAAACGGAAACTGGAAATGATGTTTATTTAATAATCGGTTGTTTAGATGTAATTAATAATCAACACTCCAATGGTTGTATGCAAACATTTAAATTACAGATAAGGCAGCTTTTATACAAACTTTTAAGTGATGTATTATAATCCAAATTGCTGTTGGAAATGTAAACATTTGAACATTTCAAAACTTGTTTTATGACAGATTTATTCAGTCATACATTAAAATAATGCAATAAATAACAGGTTAAGTAAAAAAATATGTATTTATCAATATGCTTCTAACTAGTGTTATTTTTTCAGGGTTTCTGTCACAAATTAAGGCCTTAAATCAGACCAGAAAGTCTTAAGTTCATATAGTCATGGGATTTAATGTTGCATGTATTGCAATAAATTAATATCTTCATCAGTATTTTCATTTTTCAGTGCAATCCTTAAATTAACTTTTACTTCCATACATACTTGAGATTAAAAAGTGTAAGTGAATGTAATGCAGATGTAATGAAAATGAAGTCTTGAAAAACTGAACAAAATTTAACCTACACGTTCAATTCAAATGCACTCGGCCTGTTTGAAAAAAAAAAAAAAAAAAAAAACATATGTCAAACTTGTTTTCCCATTGAATTAAGCTGATTTTTCTGAGGCCATTGTTCTAGTTTAATCATAAACTTAATTTTGATTAATTTCTCAGAAAACATGACTTCTTATTTTGTCATTTTGCTTCTCAAGTAAATGTACCTTGAGAGATGCGTTTTATTATTAAAGTTTAATGAAACCATTAAAATGGAATCCAAAAAAATTGAATTGTGTAATAAAGTGTGTACATCTTATACAGTCATTTCAATGAATTGGACATGCTTTTTGATTAATATTTTTTTAATTTAACCAGTCTAGAAAGATTAAAACGGAGTCCAGAAAAATGAAAATGGAATAAACGGAATTTGGAAAAAAATAAAACAGAATTTAGGAAAAAAATAAAACCTTGTTTTTCTAGCTAACTATCGAAATATGGACATTTAATGTGTTTCTTGAGGTAAACCTGATGTTGCACCCTTGAAACCCATTTCGACCGAAACCTTAAATTATTATTATTTTTTTTTTGTTTGTTTTGGCCAAATATTTTCAGTTGCTGAAATTTCGATGCATGATGTTTACATGTTATTACAGTAGTCAACATTTGAAGTGGATCAAAAACCTTTCATCAAAGTTGTCCTAAAACAAAAAAAAATACCCGTTCTTTGTCTAACTTTTTTGATCCACTTCAAATGTTGACAACTGTATTATAATTATTATTTAGTGATGAACTACTCAGCTTTTTTGCCATTTTGTCGTACTTTAACACACGTTCAATTCAAAAGCAGTCGGTTTGTTTATTGCATCTGGTTTTATATGCTTGCTTTAACCACTTCTAGACTTCTCAGACTCGAAAACATGCCTAAAAATGTCTCTCTTCTAGTATTTCTGACTATCTATAAAACTCACAATGTCCTGATCCTAAACCGAGCTGTGGTGTTTCTGTCTGAAATGCCTGTATAGTGTGATTTGAAATCGCAGTACTGTACATCTTATGATTACGGTTTCTCTGTTTATGAGTATAATGACATTAATGTAATGACAGTACTCTGTTTACATGAGCTCCGGCTTTAATGGCATTATAAAGGTGCATGTAAACGCAGTCGGTGTCAGATCTGAGCAAACGCTGCGGCTGTTTCTGTCTGAATGCTTGTCGTGGGCTGGTTATGTAGATGTTTGTTTCTGCAGGCTGTTGTTGTGGATGAACTCCTATAACTAATGTTTAAAGGTGAAGTGTGTAATTTCTGCAGCTTTACCAGCTCTGAAGGGAATTGCAGAAATAATGGCTCCAAGCAAACACAGAGACCATGCATTATTGAAGATAGTGATAGAAAACAAGATAGAAAAATAAAGACGTTCAGCTCAGTGATTCAAGAACTGCTCTGATTCACTGAGTGACAGTGATATTTTAGTATCAGTGAGATACTATTATACTTTTATTAATATTTTGAAGATTATTTATTTTTATGTTTTCCATTTTCAGTGTAATTTTAGTTAAAGTTTTAGTTATTTTTTTGTTTTCATTTATTAGTTTTTCAAATATATTTTTGTTATTTATTTTTCTATAATTTTTTATTGATTTTTACTTTAGTTTTAATTATTTTAGTACTTCAAGTTAGGGTTAAGTGAAATGTTGTCTTAGGAACTAGCTGAAATAAAAAAAAGTATTATTTTAATATTTTATTTCTGTTACCCTTTATTTTATTTTTGTTTTGTTTTTCTGGTTTTAGTTAACTATAACAACCCTGATGAGTGATTTGTTTGCCTTTGAGATTTGTTTGTTTGTGAGTCTTTTTGAAAACAAAAATTGCTCACTGTAGACAAGTTTGTTTCATCAGATTTGGAGATATGTGCAGTGAATGAGTGATCCTCTGCAGTGAATGGGTGCCGTCAGAATGAGAGTCCAAACAGCTGATTAAAACATCACAATAATCCACAAGTAATCCACACCACTCCAGTCCATCAGTTAACATCTGGAGAAGACAAAAGCTGCAACAAATCCATCATTTTGATGTTTTTAACTAAAATACGAGTCCATAATCCATATTAACGCTTCCTCCAGTGAAAGTGTCCATCTGCTGTTGTCTCTCACATCAAAATCCAGCCTCATATTTGTTTAGAGCTGTTTTGGCTTGTAAACGGTGCTTGATCTGTGCAGATTTCTCTCCTGATTCAGACCAGAACACTTTTTCACAGGAAGAAGCTTTATTATGGATTATGGACTCGTATTTTAGTTAAAAATGTCTTAATGATGAATTTGTTTCAGCTTTTGTCTTCTCCAGATGTTAACTGATGGACTGGAGTGGTGTGGATTACTTGTGGATTATTGTGATGTTTTTATCAGCTGTTTGGACTCTCATTCTGACGGCACCCATTCACTGCAGAGCATCCATTGCTGAGACACTGATGCAGTGACACATTTCTACAAACCTGATGAAGAAACAAACTCATCCTAATCTTGGATGACCTGAGGATGAGCACATTTTCAGCACATTTTCATTTTCGGCTGAACTATCACTTTAAAGACTACTCTCTCTCTCTCTATATAGACATATTCTCTGTATGTATATTTAAACAGATTATAGAATATTTATCATCCCTCTTGATAAATGTATGTGATGTGTTGATGTTTTAAAGCCGGCAGGTTTGTGGTGTTTGCAGTTGTAGATGAGTGTGAAATTAGTGGTTTCCCAGGCAACAGACAACTGCGTTTGAACTGGTTAAGCTGTCTGTGTGTGTGTGAGAGAGTGTGTGTGTGTGTGTGTGTGAGAGTGTGTGATTGTGTGCGTGTGTGTATTGGCTGTCCTTGCAGCAGAATAGCAGCGCTGGCGTGATCTCTCTTTATTCATTCAGCTCTCAATGCATCTGAGTGCTTTATCAGCAGAGGTTTCTCCGGGAAATGAGCAGAGTTTTGCTCAAACTCTTTGTTTGAATGTAAAACAATCATTTTTAAGCACAGAGAGACTGTTTCTGAGGTGTATTTGCATTTAAATCACTGCAGCAAAGTTTCAATGTAACATGTAACTTCCTCCTGTAGCTGTTGCCGTGGAAACAACGCTTGTGACTGTGCTGAAATCTGTGTTATATGTGATCCTGGAGCACAAAAGCAGTCATAAGTAGCACAGGTATATTTGTAGCAACAGCCAAAAATACATTGTATGGCTCAAAATTATCCATTTTTCTTTTATACCAAAAATCATTAGGATATTATGTAAAGATCATGTTTCATGAAGATATTTTGTAAATTTCCTACAGTAAATATATCAAAACGTATTTTTTGATTAGTAATATGCATTGCTAAGAACTTCATTTGGACAACTTTAAAGGTGATTTTCTCAATACTTAGATTTTTTTGCTCCCTCAGATTCCAGATTTTTAAATATTGTCCTATCCTAACAAACCATACATCAATGGAAAGCTTATTTATTCAGCTTTCAGATGATGCATAAATCTCAATTTAAAAAAAATTGACCCTTGTGACTGGTTTTGTGGTTCAGGGTCACATATGATGAACACGCGTCTGACCTGCTGAACTAACTAGACACTTTTAACTAGTAAATATTATCAGTGTAACTGAAATTTCGAGTCTTGTTTTCTATGTATCGCTTGTATTATTAATACACAGAAATTTATATATTTATATAAGCACAGTTCTCATCCAATTATCAATATAACAACTGTAATTATTTTCATTAAGCACATTTTTTTCATTTAATTATCAGTACAGAACTGTTTATTCATTTTCATTAAGCACATTTTCTCCTCCAATTATCAGTACAAAAACTATTTGAGTTGAGCCCATTTTACCTCTGATTATCAAAACAAAAACTATTTGTTTAATTATTTATTTATTTCCATTAAGTACATCTCCTCCAAATATCAGTAGAAAACCTATTTATATATTTTATTTATTTATGTATTTTATTGAAGCACATTTTACCTCCAATTATCAATACAAAAGCTATTTATTTACTTATTTATTTATTTTCATTAAGGACGTCTTCTACAATTATCAGTAGAAAACCTATTTATTTCATTTAATTAATTAATTAATTATTTATTAATTTTCTTTAAGCACATTTTATGTCCAATTATCAATACAAAAGCTTTTTATTTATTTATTTATTTATTTATTTTCATTAAGCACATCTCCTCCAATTATCTACAGAACTATTAAAGCACATTTTGTATCTTATTAATAAATACAAAAATGTTTTTTATTCCTATTTCTAGCTTTATTTATTTTGTTTATTTATTTATTTGTTTATTTTCAATAATCACATTTTCTCCTCAAATTATCAGTACAAAAACTATTTATTTGCATTATAATTGTATGTTGCACTGTGACATTATTTTTATTATATATTTAAACTATTTAAATATTACTTTAGTTTACATAGTTTAGCATGTATTTGTTATATTGACATTAAAATAAAAAGTTAAGATGCGATTAAATAAGACAATAAGTCATTGTATTATAGAAATGGGTTAGGGTAAAAGCTGAATTAATAAACGTAAATGTAAGAGAGAAAAATTAACGATAGTGACTCTAATAAGATCAGCATTGAGAATAATGCGAATTACAAAAGATCTCTTGCGACTCTTAACAAACAATTAACATCCCTGAGCACACATTAGATTATCATTTATGAATGTTTCCAATATTAGTCAATGGTACCCATAATTATAGCGGTTCTGTTGGCTTTCCGTGGCTTCGTCTCTGGACTGATCTGGATGTAGGTCAGACGTTCATGCATCAGTGTAATTAGCCGTGATCGGCACAAAAGAAGGGATTGAGAACCTGAAGTGTGTCTGAACTGATCTGGAGATCACACTGCCTCGCTTTTATCTCCCGCTCAGATCCAGCCATCCTAAGCTTTCACTTCAGGACGCTTCTTTTGGAAAAGCGTGTTGCTCTTGATTAGTGACACACTAACACCGGAGCCTCAGAAAGTGGAACAATGTAGAAATTAATTGCACACGCGACCTCATTATGTTTTCTATTTTCAGCCCGAGAGTGAAGTCTCAACGACGGCTGAAGACTGTTCATCTGAGGTAAGATCCATTAGATGTTTAAGCTATTTATTTATTTATTTATTAATTATCAATACAAAAAGCATTTATTTATTTAAGCACATTTTCGCCTCCAATTATCAAGACAAAAACTATTTATTTATTTATTTATTCATTCATTTATTTTTATTAAGCACATTTTCTCCTTTAATTATCAGTACAAAAATTGATTTATTTATTTAAGCTCATTTTCTCCGCCAATAATCAAGACAAAAACTATTTATTTATTTAATTATTTTTATTAAGCATATTTTCTCCTCCAATTATCAATACAAAAACATTTAAGCACATTTACTCCTCAAATTATCAAGACAAAAACTATTTATTTAATTATTTTTATTAAGCATATTTTCTCCTCCAGTTACCAATACAAAAACTATTTATTTATTTAATTATTTTTATTAAGCACCTCAAAGTATTAATGCAAAAACTGTTTTATTTATTTATTTATTTATTCTAATAATTACGTTATATTTTTATTTTAATGTCAGTTTAATTTTTAATAGATGTATTTGTTTGTGCCGACTTTTCTTTTTAAAATTACAAATATAGAATAAATTCAAAGTTTCTATGAGATCTATTATATCAGTGAATGTGTTTTATGAAGCGAGTGCGTTTATGGGGTAAATCCGTTTTTTGTGTGTTTATTCTCAGGCTTAAGTCGAGTGAGTCAGAGTTTGGTTTTTTTAATGACTCAGGGGATGTAAGTGTGCTTGTGAGCGCTTTATGATGCAGCACAAAAGAGAAATCCAGAAACCTTCACCGCTTGGTCCTCTCCAGCTCTCATGCTCAGCGTACCATGTGACCTGCTGGTTGCCAGGCAGTGAAATCTTACAAAACCTGCCTGAAATTTCTGACCAAAGTTTCACAGCCGTGCTGCTGCTGTTGATCAGAGACTGACTGAAAGCAGATATTGACTGAAATAGATGATTACAGCTTAATCAATAACCAGAGTAAGACAGATTCAATTGAGTGAATCTCACAAATCCTGCTCAAGAATGTCCAGCACACATTTAACCTCAAAACAGATTTTTAAAAATTTTATTTTTCAATACAAAACCTATTTCTCCTCCAGATCACAATACAAAAAAGAAAATTGAATATTTATTTATTTATTTTACATAAGTACATTTTCCTCTTTAATTCCCAAAACAAATCTATCTATCTATCTATCTATCTATCTATCTATCTATCAGTAAGCACATTTTCTACTCCAGTTCTTAAAACAATTTATTTATTTACGTTCAATAAGTGCATTTTCTCCTCAAATTCTCTATACAAAAACTATTTATTTATTTATTTTTCATTACAATAAATACAATTTTCAGTACAATTTTATATTTGTATATTAGGATTTATTGCATTATGACTATTTAGTTTAGTTTAAATAGTTTAACATTTCGCCTATACATAATTGTATTTGTTGTACTGGCTTTCATTTAAAAAAAATAAAGTATAGAATAAAATAAAAGTTAAAATAACTAATAATTAATAAAATAATACAAATAATTAAATATTTAAATGAAAATTATTAAATAATAAAAAAATAAATAAAAGTAATTTTATTACAGACATGTAAGGCAGAAAAAAATGTCTTATAATAGTGAAAATCTTAATAAGAATCGGCATTGAGAAAATTAAGAATTACAGAAGATCTCAAAAATAAATGATCTTCACATATTACTGAATTTGGAAGGTAAATATGATTAATAGTCATGGAAATAATGTCAAAAAAATCATAATGCTCCTAAAAATTTCTCAGTGCACAGTGCATTTGGTGTTTTTGTGAAATGACCACGATATATTCGGAATCTGTGTATTTTGTGCAAATGACATTGTGTTTGTGCAGATGTTCTCCTAAAAGCACTCTCTCATGAACTGACAGGTAAATGGTTTCCACGAGAGGACTGAGAGTGATTTGACATCCTCTGTGATCGGGGTACAGTAATATATTTGATAAAGCAGTAATCGCTTTCTCCTCCTCAGCGTTTCTTCTGATGCACTAACCTCACATTTCTTCCTGCTTCACCTTCATCTCTGAGGCTCAGCTGCTTGTGAATATGCTAATACCGAGGCCACTGATGCCGTTCTGTGGCATTTTAACTGCGCTCACTCAATTCACGCCATCAATGGGGAAGACGGGGCTGCTTGGCATTTTGTCGGCAGTATATTATGTTGGTGGAGGGGAGCATGTAAGAGCTGTATAAACTGCTTATATAAGAGTGCCGTTTAGCTTTTACAGGGACTAAAATTATCGACAGAAGGAAAAAGATTAGAGAAAAGAGATTTTAGAACATCAGGTTCCCATTTTCTACTGATAAAGTACCAATATTGATGCTAGATTGTCTCTAAATTAATGTATTTTGTTTCTGCTTAATGTGAAAATCTTCTGCATGTTGCATCAAAATGTATTTTTGCATAGATTAAATTTTCAAACAGGAATAAAACTAGCATTATAGTCAGGATTTAGCAGTGTTGTTTTAATATAATTGAGATACTATTAGATTTTTAAATTATATTATGAATTGTTTTTATTTATTTTAGTTTTCCATTTTAATTTTAATTTTAAAGTTTTGGTAATTTTGTTGTTTTATCAGCTTTTTTATAATTTAAAAAAATAGGGATTTTATTCATTTAAATTTTTTCTGTTGTTTAAGTTGTTTTAGTACATCAAGTTCATAATGAAAATAAAATGTTTACTTTTTTATTTCTTTTTTCCCACTAACATGATTTTATTTTCCATTTTCATTTTAATTTTAAAGTTGAAAAAAAATCAGTTTTTTGAAATATATCTATATAGATTTTCAGTTTTAGTTATTTTAGTACATTAAGTTCAACTAGCTGAAATAAAATATTTACTAATATAATATAATATAATATAATATAATATAATATTATTGCCCATTACATCAAAATGCATTTTGCTGAATTAATTCTAATTAAATTCCCCAAAATAGGAATAAAACTAGCAAAGTAGCATCATTCAGCAGTTATTTTAGTATCACTGAGATATTTTTATATTCTATATTAATTTCTAAGTTTTAAATTAAGTTTTAGTATTATTTTGTTTTTAGTTTTTTAATGCCCATTAAGACTTTTATTGATTTTTATTAGTTATTTTAGCACATCAGGTTAAATGTAAATAAATAAATAAAAACGAGAAACTAGTGTAAAATAAGTTAGTTTTATTATAATTATAATTTTTATATTAATATTTTAGTAATTAACTTAAATACTAAGCATTTAATTAATTCATTTAATAGTTAATTACAATATTAATAATTATTTAAGAAAATATTTTATAATTGATGCATATTTTTCCAAGTAACTTTTTTTTTAATGGTTTTTATCTTTAGTTTTAGTTAACAATGATAACCCTGGGATTCAGTAGAAGGTTCTCAGATTCTCCTGACCGATCTCCATCACTGGCACTGGGCTTCATAACGAGCGCTCCTGAATCTCACTGTCTCGATCTGTCCGTCAGGAGGAAGATCTGCAGCGGTCTGAAGGGCCCTTGGAGCCCGAGCTGCAGAGTGGAGGCCCTCAGAACCGCATTCAGATCATGGAGGACGAGCTCGCTGCTAAAAACATGGCCATGGAGGAGCTGAGCTGCGAGCTGGAGGAGATCCGCGCCGCGTTTGGAGCTGAAGGAGTGCAGCAGGTAACTTTCGTTAACAGTGTTGGGAAGTAACTAGATACATATAATAGGGCTATGCAATTAATCGAAATTCAGTTTTGATTTCGGCTTCAAACGATCATGAAAATACAGTAATCGAGATAAAACGATTATTGCGACCCATTCCGTCCAGTGGTGTGCTTTGTGGGGTCCAGGGGGGTTCGAAAACCAGTCAGTATCTGGTGTGACCACCGTTTGCCTCACGCAGTGCAACACATCTCCTTCGCATAGAGTTGATCAGGTTGTTGATTGTGGCCTGTGGAATGTGTGGAATCCTCTTCAATGGCTGTGTGAAGTTGCTGGATATTGGCAGGAACTGGAACACGCTGTCGTACACGCCGATCCAGAGCATCCCAAACATGCTCAATGGGTGACATGTCCGGTGAGTATGCTGGCCGTGCAAGAACTGGGATGTTTTCAGCTTCCAGGAATTGTGTACAGATCCTTGCAACATTGGGCCGTGCATTATCATGCTGCAACATGAGGTGATGGTCGTGGATGAATGGCACAACAATGGGCCTCAGGATCTCGTCACGGTATCTCTGTGCATTCAAAATGCCATCAATAAAATGCACCCGTGTTCATTGTCCATAACATACGCCTGCCCATACCATAACCCCACTGCCATGGGCCACTCGATCCACAACGTTGACATCAGCAAACCGCTCAGCCACACGACGCCATACACGCTGTCTGCCATCTGCCCTGTACAGTGAAAACCAGGATTCATCTGTGAAGAGAACACCTCTCCAAAGTGCCAGACGCCATCGAATGTGAGCATTTGCCCACTCAAGTCGGTTACTACGACAAACTGCAGTCAGGTCGAGACCCGATGAGGACGACGAGCATGCAGATGAGCTTCCGAGACGGTTTCTGACAGTTTGTGCAGAAATTCTTTGGTCATGCAAACCGATTGTTGCAGCAGCTGTCCGGGTGGCTGGTCTCAGACGATCTTGGAGGTGAAGATGCTGGATGTGGAGGTCCTGGGCTGGTGTGGTTACACGTGGTCTGCGGTTGTGAGGCCGGTTGGATGTACTGCCAAATTCTCTGAAACGCCTTTGGAGACGGCTTATGGTAGAGAAATGAACATTCAATTCACGGGCAACAGCTCTGGTGGACATTCCTGCAGTCAGCATGCCAACTGCACGCTCCCTCAAAACTTGCGACATCTGTGGGATTGTGCTGTGTGATAAAACTGCACATTTTAGAGTGGCCTTTTATTGTGGCCAGCCTAAGGCACACCTGTGCAATAATCATGCTGTCTAATCAGCATCTTGATATGCCACACCTGTGAGGTGGATGGAGTATCTCGGCAAAGGAGAAGTGCTCACTAACACAGATTTAGACAGATTTGTGAACAATATTTGAGAGAAATAGGCCTTTTGTGTACATAGAAAAAGTTTTAGATCTTTAAGTTCAGCTTTTGAAAAATGGGGGCAAAAACAAAAGTGTTGCATTTATAATTTTGTTCAGTGTATATAGCTGAAAGTATTTATCTATGTATTTAGTTTATAATTTAGTGTTTGATAACTTTATTCAATTTCTGTATATTTCTGCTGAGGGGCACAGGTAGCTAAATATAACATTTATTATGATGGGTTTATGTGAAGATTGTTTTAAGTTCACTTAAATTAGAAGTTATTTTTAAAGTCTAATAAATGTTAAATTCATAGCTCTTAATTATAATGTAATGTTTAATGGCTATAGTCAATGGTTAAATATTAAGGGGAAATCTTTTATAGAGAAATCGGTATTACTCGGTATCAGTGATACTGGCCTTCAGTCGTAAAAAAAGATTCCATTAAAAATATGTTATTTGTACATTAATTTGAAGATTGAATGTGAAATTATTGCAATATAAAAGTATATTTAAAAACTTTAATGTTAGGTGGGATTAATCGCGATTAATCGCGATTAATTTCAGAAAAATGTATGATTAATTAGTTAATTTTTTTTAATCGATTGACAGCACTAATTTTGAAATGATTCCACTTCTGCAATAATCTGCTGATTGTCTCCTTATAAAAGAGTCCAACCTTAGGTCTGTATTCCAAAGCTTTCATGAGTTATAACAATTTAAGTTCGGATAGTGCACTTTCATGTCTATGTTCAAAAATGGGGGGTGACACTTGGGTTAATAAAGTAATCGAAATAGTTACACTACTTATTACATTTTAGATAGGGTCACTTGTAATCTGTAATCTGTAACCTGTTACATTTCCAAAGTAACCTTCCCAACGCTGTTGGTTAAGCACTAGTGAGTCAGGCTGGATGAGTGGGTGATGGATGGATGCCCACGCGTGACACTGATATAACCTCACTGCGATCAGGCTGAGCGGATCTCATGGCTGTTCACGTCTCTGCATGACTCAGCTTTGAACAATACCAATTTTCTTATTTCTATTAGGCTGCCAGGAAAGTCACTTTCTGTCATGTAAATCTGCAGGAAAATGTTTCATTGAAATATATATATATATGTATCTCCTCATTTTACAGCATTTGTGCCTAAAACTTTTAACAGCACTGTAGCTTTGCAGGTAGGTTTTTTGAAACATCAGTTCTTCTGGATTTAGTCTGTCTCAGTTTGTTCTGTTTCTTCATGTCATTCCAGACAGACTGATGATGATCAGATCGGATCTCTGTGTGGAGCAAACTAAAATCTCACTGGATTATTACAATTAATGGCAAAATGAATGTTTGGAAATATAAACTGATATTTCCCGCTGACACACTACAGCAAAAGATAGAAATAACTGACTTAAAACCATTTTTTAGCTGCTGAAAATACTAGTGTTCTAATCATTTTGGCCACCACTGTATATATATGGTCTCCTGCCGTTTGCGATCTGAGAAGGCTGTTAACAGAGTGAAATCGCAGTAATCGAGGCTTGCTGACGTGTGTTTTGGTGTGGCTTTGTGTCCGCAGCTGCAGGACTTCGAGGAAGCACTGAAACAGAGGGATGAAATCATCACGCAGCTCACCGCTAATCTGCAGCAGGCGCGAACCGAGAAAGAGGAGGTGATGAGGGAGTTCCTGGAGCTGACGGAGCAAAGCCAGAAACTCCAGATTCAATTCCAACAGGTATCAGACCTGCGCTACGTATCATTAGCATTTCTGTGTAATTATTACAACGGATGAAACTGAACTTTATTATTGCATTAGAACAGCTTCTAACAGGAAACATCTTCAACTATAACAATTACTGTAATGTTACTTTAACAAGAATCATAGTGATCGCATTAATGATAACGATAACTATAGTGATTACTCTTATAACTATAATGATAACTATCGATACTATAGCAATAACTATAATGATAGTGATAAATAAATATATATATATATATATAGCGATAACTATAGTGATAACTATAATATAACTATAATGATAATTGAAAGAATAACAATAACTATAGGAATAATGATAGTGGTATAACTATAGTGGTAACTAATGATAACTATAAAAATGGCAATAACTATAGTGATTACTTTAATGTTAACTGTAATAACTAATGATACTTACTAGCGGTAACTAATGATAACTACGATAGCTATAGCAATAATGATAACTATAGCGATTACTGTAATGATAACTAGCGATGACTATAACAGTTACTCTAATAGTAACTATAGCGATAACTAGCAATTACTCTTATAGTAACTATAACGATAACTATAGCGATTACTCTAATAGTAACTATAGCAATAACTATAGCAATTACTGTAATAGTAACTATAGCGATAACTATAGCGATTAATCTAGTAACTATAGCGATTGTTCTAATAGTAACTATAGCAATAACTATAGCGATTACTCTAATAGTAATTATTGCGATAACTATGATGATAACTATAGCGATAACTCTAATAGTAACTATAGCGATAACTGTAGTAACTATGCGATTGCTCTAATAGTAACTATAACGATAGCTATAGCGATTACTCTAATAGTAACTACGCTAATAGTAACTATAGTGATAACTATAATGATAACACTAGTAACTA
The DNA here is from genome assembly GCA_039654775.1 of Spinibarbus caldwelli. Taxonomy (NCBI): domain Eukaryota; kingdom Metazoa; phylum Chordata; class Actinopteri; order Cypriniformes; family Cyprinidae; genus Spinibarbus; species Spinibarbus caldwelli. Next base: position 1,354,158 of record CM077245.1, read on the forward strand.
TAACGATTGTTCTAATAGTAACTATAGCAATAACTGCAGCAATAACTCTAACTATAGCGATGGCTTTAATAGTAACTATAGCAATAACTATAGCGATAACTATAGCGATAATTCTAACTATCGCGATTGCTCTAATAGTAACTATAGCTATAGCGATTACTCTAATAGTAACTATAGTGATTGCTTTAGTGATAACTATAACGAAAAATATATGAACTAATAATAACTCTAAAAATAGCGAAAATTATAGCAATAACTATGACTATAGCGATTGTAAGTATAATGGTAACTATAATGATAACTGCAGTGCTAACGATAACTGTAGCAATTCCTCTAATAGTAACTATAGTGATAACTATAACAATTACTCTAGTGATAACTGTAATGATAACTACAACGTTAACTAATAACTATAACAATAGCAAAACTTATAATGATAACTATGAGGATAATTATAGCGAAAACTATAGCTATAGAGATATGTATAATTGTAACTATAATTATAACTAGTCTTAATTATAACTATTATGATAACTATAAAAATAGTGATAACTTTTATGATAATGATAACTATAGAAATGATAAGCATAGTGCTAATGATAACTATAATTCTATCTAACTCTATCTAATGATAAATATAATAACTACAATAACTACAAAAATAGCAATAACTATAATATCTATAGCAATAACTGTAGCGATTACTCTGATAACTAGAATGTTAACTAATGATAACTGTAAAAATATTGAAAGCAATAGCGATAACTGTAACGATAATTATAGCAATAACTATAGCGATGATAAGTATAATGATAACTATGATAAATATAACGATAACTAATGATAGCTATAAAAAGAGCGAAAATGATAACGATAACTATAATGATAATTATGGCACTAACTATAGTAATAAGTATAATGATAACTAGTGCTAGTGATAACTATAATAAGTATAATAACTGTAAAAAATTTCTATAGATAATGATAGACGTTCTGCTGTAGTTTTGTCGTCTGCCACTTTAAATCCTCGAGCTCTGTAAATTCAGGTGGATTCCGCATAGATTAGCATAAAATACATCCACCCACATACAGTGTTTTTAGCTAAAATTTTTGACTGATACTTTTATATTGACAGAAATCAATAGGCATAATCAACATTTCTCTCACCTCTTCCACTGTTTTGGAATTTTTTTGAATGGTATTTTATTTCTCTGCTATCCTGATGCTCTGGATCTTCCCTCAGCTGCAGGCTGGAGAGATACTGCGCAGCTCCAATATCAGCTCCACTGCTGCAGATCTTCTTCAGGCCCGTCAGCAGATCACTCTGTATCAACAACAGCTGGACGAAAGGGATGCACAGGTCAAAGGTCACCAGGAGAAGTCTCAGGAGCAGCTTCTATTGATCGCACAGCTTCAGGAGAGGCTGAGTGAAGCCGAGAGGGTGAGTTCACTATAAAAAACAAGTCAGCCCACTCAGTGGCCATCAGCCCTAGGCAGCTGTTTCCAGTCATGCGATCCAGCGTCATAAACTTTGCTTAAATCAAGCCCAAAAAAAAAAAAAGTATTGTTCAGGCATATTTTTGCACTTGAGTCCTCATTAAAACAACCAAACAGACATCTTTATGTGAACTGAGTGAAAAGACCCTTGCTGAATAATTACAGATTCTATGGTTATCATTTTTCCTCCATTGCTTATTATCTCGGGAATCAAATTAGGGCTGTCGATTTAATTAGTTAATTGACTTGACTGCACGATGTAGCCTATTAGAATGCCCCTAAAATTCAAGATATGAGGGCAAAAAATGACCCTGTTATATTTCTATCATAGTTTAGCAGTATCAAACAAGCAGGAGTGGGGTTTTTGCAGAATATCTGCACGATTGCAAATGTGATATTGATTTTTACAACAGTTAATAAGCAAGCAGTTTGTATTGTGTTTTAGATTCAGTATTGTCTGTTTTTGCTCAATTTCACAAATGAGAATAGTTATAAACAAAGCCACAGCAGAACTGTTGTGCATCTCTGAGCAAAACACAACAGTGTTTCATTATTTGAATGAATAATCGAGTGAGTCAATGATTCAATGACTCATTCATAAAGACAGTCACTTGCTTCGTCTCTGAATGAACCAGCAATTTGAATGAAATCGGTTGAATGAATGATTCAATGACTCACTCATTAAGACAGTGACTCGCTGCCACATACTGGAGGTTTTACTTTAACAATATCATTTCATATTTCAATATTAAATAAAAAACAGAAATGCTCATTTATTATCATTAATTATGCAATGTTGAATCAAAATATTTCTTTTTAAAGCTACATTTTTGTGATGTCTATTGAATGTTTTTCTCATTTAACACAATAGTGACTTTAGTAAATATCTTTTGGAGGGTGATTTCTCAGCCAAAATTGATGTGCGATTAATTTGAGATTAATTAATTGGCATGTTGTGTAAGCAAATAGATTAAAAATTGTACTTGCTTGACAGCCATAAAAAGCTTGTTTAAACTAAAAATGTGCTTTTTTTATGTCATCAGATTCGCACACAAGCTGAAGAATCGTTTTCTCAGAGTTTACGAGAAAAGGACTTACTGAATACCGAACATCAGCGTCTGATAACGCAGCTTCAGGATCAGCTTCTGACTTCCAAACAACAAGTGGAGGAAGCCAACAAACATCTGGCTGCGAAAACCCAAGAACTAGACAACTGCGAAAAAGATCTCTCCGTGTCCAGACAGAAAGAGCGCATGTCGTCTGGAGAAATCCTGCAGCTCATGAAAACCGTCGAGGATCTTCAGCAGCGCTGCCATCAGGGCGGCCAATCAGAGAGTGAGACGCTTCGAAAAATCGAGGACGACTGGAACCGTCGAATGGAGCAGCTGCGAGCTGAACTGGACGAAATGTACGGACAGCAGATTGTGCAGATGAAGCAGGAGCTTCGCACGCAACACGCGACAGAAGTGGAGCGAATTCGAACGCAACACTGTTTGGAAACCGAGAAGATCGTCCAGCAGCATCAATCAGAGCTGGAAAGGTTCAAAGGTCAGCTCTTCCAGAGCACTGGAGGCGTCAATGTGCTAAACGTGAAGGTGATCGAGCTCCAGCAGAAGCTGCAGGAAACGCTAGTACTTCGCGAAAAGGCGGAGCAGGAGCTAGCACAGTCGAGTGTAGAAAAACTCGGTCTGGCGCAGCAGGTGGAGCATTTGCGCGATGAGCTTCAGTCCACCAAAGCGGAAATCCAGAGTCCAGAGAAAATGCAAAATGCCATTAGCGACCTAAAGGTGCAACTTGAGACGGCTCTTAAAGCCAACTGCGATCTAGAAGCCAAGCACGAATCAGAAATAACTAACTATAAAATCAAACTCGACATGCTAGAGCGGGAAAAAGACGCAGTGCTGGATCGCATGGCTGAATCGCAGGAAGCAGAGCTGGAACGTTTGCGAACGCAGCTATTGTTTAGCCACGAAGAGGAGCTTTCCCGACTTCGCAACGACCTTCAAAGGGAAAGCCAGCTTAATGTGGAAAATCTGCGCGATGAGATGGGTGTGAGGCACCGCGAGGCTTTGGACGAATTTGAGGACAAGCTGCGGTCGGTGGAGAGCGAGAGAGCGGTGTTGGCGATGGAAAAACTCGTGCTGCTTGAGGAGATCGTTGTGTTGAAAAACGACTTGAATCGCGCAACAGAAAGCGAGGAGCTGGTAGCACAGTTGAAGGAACTACAGACGGAAGTTGATCGCTTGAGAGCGGAAAGCGAAGAAAAAGGGATGAGGGATGAGCTGACATCGCTGAAAACCGAGCGTGAAAATCTTCTGCAGGAAATCAACCACCTTTCCTTGGAAAACGAACAAATGTGTGCACAACTAAAAGACCTGCAGGATGAGATCGAAAAGCAGAAAAATACATTCTCCTTTGCTGAGAAGAACTTCGAGGTGAACTATCAGGAGCTGAAGGATGAATACACGTGTCTGGTGAACGCTAAACTACAGCTAGAGGAGCGCGTGATCAGAGAAACAATGGAGTACGAGACGAAGATCAGAGATCTTCAGACGAGACACGAGGAAGTGGATGGGACGACTCTAATTGAGAAAGACACCACAGAGCTGATGGAGAAGCTGGAGATGGCTGAGAATGAGAAGAAGAGCTTAGCAGAGCGGCTCTCGCAGATGGAAACTGACGCAAAACGACTCGAAGATGAGCTCAAGAAGACACTGATTGAAAAAGGCTCTTCTGAGCTGATGGAAAAGCTGGAAATGGCTGAGAACGAGAAGAAGAGCTTGGCCGAGCGGCTCTCAATGATGGAAATGGACATGAAGAAGCTTGAAGACAAGCTCAAGAAGACACTGATTGAAAAAGGCTCTTCTGAGCTGATGGAAAAGCTGGAAGTGGCTGAGAACAAGAATAGAAACTTGGTGGAGCGTCTCTCAATGATGGAAATAGATATGAAACGGCTCCAAGATGAGCTCAAGAAGACTCCGATTGAAAAAGACTCTTTGGAGCTGATGGAAAAACTGGAAATGGCTGAGAACGAGAAGAAGAGCTTGGCCGAGCTGCTCTCAATGATGGAAATGGACATGAAGAAGCTTGAAGACAAGCTCAAGAAGATAGTGATTGAAAAAGGCTCTTCGGAACTGATGGAAAAGCTGGAAGTGGCTGAGAATGAGAATAAAAACTTGGTGGAGCGTCTCTCAATGATGGAAACAGACATGAAACGGCTCCAAGATGACACTACTGAACTGTTGGAAAAACTTGAGACGGCTGAAAACGAGAAGAAGAGCTTGGCTGAGCGGCTCTCGTTGATGGAAACTGACGCAAAACGACTCAAAGATGGGCTCAAGAAGACACTGATTGAAAAAGACTCTTCTGAGCTGATGGAAAAACTCGAAACAGCCGAGAACGAGAAGAAGAGCTTGGCTGAGCATCTCTCGCAGATGGAAACTGACACAAAACGACTCAAAGAAGAGCTCAAAAAGACTGTAATAGAAAAAGACACTTCTGAGCTGATGGAAAAACTCGAAACAGCTGAAAACGAGAAGAAGAGCTTAGCAGAGAGGGTTTCAATGATGGAAATGGACATGAAGAAGCTTGAAGACGAGCTCAAGAAAGCACCGATTGAAAAAGACGCTTCTGAGCTGATGGAAAAACTCAAAATGTCCGAGAACGAGAAGAAGAGCTTAGTTGAGCATCTCTCGCAGATGAAAACTGACACAAAACGACTCAAAGAAGAACTCAAAAAGACTGTAATAGAAAAAGACTCTTCGGAGCTGATGGAAAAACTGGAAACAGCTGAAAACGAGAAGAAGAGCTTAGCAGAGCGGCTCTTGCTGATGGAAGCAGAGCTGGAGATACTGAAGAGAGGCAGAGGCGAAGAGCGACATGCGCTGGACTGCAGCGTCGCCGATGGGCTGAGCTCTGTAGAGACGCATCACACACACATCAGATCTCTGCAGGAGCAACTGAATGCTCTTCGCTCGTCCCTGAAACACAAGGAGCGTCTGGAAGCAGAGCAGAAAGGGAGGGAGAGAGAGAGTGCTTTACACACACACACCGCACACACACCGCATGAGGAGCAGCTTTCAGAGCCTGAACGACTCCCGCAGCAGGTAAGAGACGATCTCTGTTTGTTTACGTCGCAAAGTCATCATGCAACAGTTGGTCTGCATTTATCTGCATTGCATGTAAAATGCACCAGCTGTGTTTGATGCAGATGCATTTGAAAGCTTTCTCCGATGATTTATTCGTGCAGCACTGCAGGTGGAAACTGTGGGAGGAATTGATGTGCGTTTGAGGGCCGTTTAACGCGAGCCAGAAGGAACGAGAGATGATTTTGAATCAGTCAGAGTGCGATGGAGGGGCGAGAGAGATTGGGTTATAAAAGAGAGAGAGAGACAGATGAGCTTTATTCTCCTGTTTGTGTGACTCTGTTGGATCTCAGCAGCTCTGATGGAAAATGAGTGAATATAGACAGCTTTGAAAGGCCATCATTTATACTTTGTTTTTTTTCCATAAAACAGCATTTATGGGTTTACCATTTTTTTAAATTAATTAATTAATTAATTTACTTTTTTTGGTGTATGTAAAGAAAATCATATATATTAGTGGTGTCAAAATTAGTGAGTTATACTGTAATGTTGAATGGCTATAGTCAATGGTTAAATATTAGGAAAAAAATTTCATAGAGACATCAGTTGGTATCAGTGATTCTTGCCTTCAGTCATAAAAAAGTTGGCATTAAACAAATATTAAAAATATACTTTGTTGTTTCTACATTCATTTAAAGTTTGAATGTGATATTGTTTATAATATATTATAATATATAAATAATATAAATATAGTTTAAATTATATATATTTACATATATTTTTTTTTTTGCATTTTTATATTATTTACATTTTTCATGTCAATTAAGCACATTAACCCCCCAATTCTCATTGTCATAATAAATTTGGTTTATTTTAAGATTATTTATTTTATTTTATTTTATTTTATTTTATTTTATTTTATTTTATTCTTGAATTAAACCGGTTCAAATCAGCAATTATACAAATTATTGTGCAGATTTTTATTAAATTAGTGGAAACACAAATATTACCAGGATGTAGAAATAATTCACAATGTAGATAATCTAATTCTAATCTAATCATTTTCACATTACTGTCATGAGAGAGAGAGTATTTTATTTATTTTTTTATTTTAGTAATGATAATGTGAAAATTTAATTATGATGAAAACAATGTCACATGGCAACAAATCTTAATGGTCCTAAAAATAGGCTTAGTTGCTTTTATGAAGAAAAAATTATATTATTATAAATAGTGAAAAGTATAAATAAAATATAAATATTTTGATTTTGATTTTGGAGTTGCAATTTCCAGAAATTTTCTTTGCAGTTTTGTTACAAAATTTTTTTGCACTAAATGTAACGTTATAGTTTTTTCAGATCATTTTCCACCGTCTCTGTGACCTTAATTCTCAATTAAATAGGCAGATTTTGTAAATTGACAACATTTCCACAGTTGTTGCTCAGTGCAGGTGAAGTGAGTAAACACTGAATAGCTGTTGATATGTAAATGGATCTGTCGTAATCACACAGGTTTCTAATCGAGTGGTTTCGTGCGGGTTTGATGTTCCTCTCATGCAGAATCTCTCTCTCTGCATGAGTTCAGCTGCTGTTTGTGATCCGCAGGTGGAGACGGGAGACGCTCAGGCCGATGGAGATGCTGTCAGAGCCTCGCTCATGATGCAGCCGCAAGAAATGGACAGCGCTGAGCATGTAAATATCCATATTTCTGTCTGAGCAAATCAAACTCTTGCTGTTCATCTTCAGCCTAGCTGCAGCTCAGCAGTTTAGCAGGAAAAAAATGGTGCAGGGTTTACCTGGAAACAATTTTCACTCAGAAACTGCATGCAAAGTTCACAAATAATTGCAAAGAAATGACAAGTAACATATTGAACTTTAAAAAATCATTTTTTGGAGTATAAAAATGTGTGAATTGTATGCCTTCTACGGTTTAAGTGCTATTAGGTGAATTAGTGTAGCTCTAACATTTATCAGAAACCTGCTGTTAAACCATCAGCGGTGTTTCCCGTGCAGCAGATCTTTCTCTGTAATTGCTGCTCGATCTCCATCTTCCTGTGATGGTCATTAAAATGCTTGGTTTCTGGCTGTTAACACATCAATCAGGACGGAGCCGGACCCTCTCTGCTCTTTGTGTCTCATATAAAAGAGCCTCACAGTCTCATGATGTGCTGAAGTGTGTGTGTGGCGCTCATATGAATGCTTTTGTTAGATGTTTGTTGCAGATAAAGACTCACAAGACGTCCAGCCTGAAACCTCAGTGTTATTTTAGTATCTTTGAGATGCTCTTATAGTTTTTATTAATATTTTGAAATTGTTTTATATATATATATATTTTAATTCATTTTAATTTTAGTTAGTTTTAGCAATTTTGTGTTTTTTTTTGGTCAAATTTATAGTTTTTTTTTTGTTGTTGTTGTTAAAATGTCTGCATAGTTAATATTAATTTTATTTCAGTTTTTCAAGTTAAACTAAACAAAAATGAGAAGTGTTGCCTTGGCAACTAGCTGAAATAAAATTGTTTTTATATTTCATTTCATTTTTTTATTTTATTATATTTCAATTGTTGTTATTTCAAGTAAAGAAAATGTATGTTCAAGATTTGTTGTTTTAGTTTAGTATAATAAACATTTATTATTATTATTATTATTATTATTATTATTATTATTATTATTTGTGTAGAACAGTATAATATTTTTTATGGTTTTAGTTTAGTATAATAAACTAAATAAATGTTTTTTTTTTGTTTTAGTTTTAGTTTAGTGTAATTAAATAAATTTTAGTATAATACAGTACATTTTTATGGTTTTAGTTCAGTATAATAAACTAAATAAATCAATTTTTATGATTTTATGACTGCCTTGCCATTGGTCAGTCAAACAGAGAGTCCCGTCCCCAATCTCACGCCATTGGTTGATTCTGAACTTGATATTTCAGGCCTAAGCTTTTTATTTTTTATTTTTTTGGATGAACTCATCTCATGGAAACAAATCTTAATGGTCTTAGTTGCTTTTATGAAATTTTCATTAAATGTAATGGAAGTACAAATATTACCATGATGTAAAAATAATTTACAGTCTAGATAATCTAATTATTTTTCACATTAGTGTCATGAGAGTGAGAAGATATTTAATTATCATAAAAATAATGTCTTAGCAACAAATCATAATGGTCCAAAATCAAGTGTTGTTGCTTTTATTAAAAATATGTATGTATTTATTTATTTAAATCTATATATATATATTTTAAATATTTTTGTTTTTTTAAATTAATTTTTTTAGTTTTGATTTTGAAGTCTGTAATATGATCTAGACGTGTTTCGTGACACAATTTTCTTGTTTTTCAGATCATTTTCCACCATCTCTCTGATCCTTTATCCTTAAATAATAGGCTAATTTTGTAATTGACCTTTCATTTGAAATTATTTTGCATTGATTTCAGGCATGTTTTTGTGGGATTCGCTTATGATTGTCTCTGATGTATTTTAGCCTCAGAAAGTTCCCCAATAAACACAGCCGAATCTCTCTGTCGGTCTGTCTTTAGGAGGAGTGTCGTCTGCAGCTGGAGGCTCAGCGCATCAGTCTGTCTCAGATTCACGCGGCTCAGCTGGAGCTGCTCAGAGAGAGTCTGTCTGCGCAGACGCAGGCGCAGCTGCAGCAGCTGCAGGAGGCTCATGATGAGGAGCTGCGGCGTCTGCAGGAGCAGATGAGCAGAGAGAACGGTCATCACGCAGGTCAGCAGTCACATCAAACGCTCTTCGCATCTATTATTAACAGATCCATCCACATCAGAGAGAGAGACGCTGTCATGCGGCTCTTTTTAACTGACTCTTACTCTCTGCTGGTGCTCTTAGCTAACCTGCTAACCGATGTGATGGTTAGAATTGATTGGATTCCCAAAATGATTGATTGAATTGAAAAAAATTAATGATTGAATTCCCAAACGTTTTTTTCAGCTGAACACCTTTGAGCTAAAAAAAAAAAAAAAAGTGTTCAGTAATTTAACAACACATTCACATGTTCACAGTTCTCTGATGTTGTTTTACATGCAGGCAAACAAATATATTTTTTAGTACTTTTATCTTTTTTATATAAAACAGTTTATTTTAATTTAACATCTTTGATTTAATTAATTATTAGTTATTTAACAACTCATGAACCCCAGTTTGGGAAACTCTGTTTTAAATCAATTCTTTGTGTCTATTTTAATCAAAATATCATTTGAACTAGGTTGTTTTACATAATGGTATATATATATATATATATATATATATATATATATATATATATATATATATATATATATATATATATATATAAATATATATATAAATATAAATATAAATTTTCTTTTTTATTTAATAAATAAATCCATTTTTATTTTATTTTTTTTTTTAAATAAATAAATCTGGATAATCCAGTGAATTAAATACTTTAGAAATTAGTGCTAAGTTATTTTATTTTTTTATTGAATTTGAATTTTGATGACTTAAAAAAAGTTTTAATTTTTTTTATTTACAGATTCTATGATTTAATAATAAACATCCAAGTAAACATCTTTTTTTGTTGTATAATCCAGTGAATTAAATTCTTCAGAAATTAATACTAAAGTCTGATTATTTTCTCTTTTTATTTGGATCTCGATTGCCTCAAATTAAAAGACATTTGTTTTTAAATGATTTATTTTAAATTAATATTTTTCTGATTTAATTATTACTTTTTTAAATCAACTCACAAATCCCATTTTGGAAAATCCTGTTACAAATCTTTAAAAAATTTCTTTTGATTGTTTTCTCTTTTTAATTGAATCTCAGTTGCATTAAATCAAAAGAGTTTTGTTTGTAAATGATGTATTGTAATAAAACATTTTTAGAATTGAATTAATTACTTGCTTTTTATCAACTCACGAACCCCATTTTGGGAAACCCTGTTATAAATCATTATAAATATCTCTTTTCTTTTATTTTAATCTGTATGGCCTCAAATCAAAATATCAGATGATTTATATCAAATGAATATGTGACCCAGGACCACAAAACCAGTCATTAGGGGCAATTTTTTGAAATTGAGATTAATGCATCATCTAAAAACAGGTATATTTGTAGCAACAGCCAAAAATACACTGTATGGGTCAAAATGATCGATTTTTCTTTTATGCCAGAAATCATTAGGATATTAAGTAAAGATCTTGTTTCATGAAGATATTTTGTAAATTTCCTACTGTAAATATATTAAAACTTAATTTTTGATTAGTAATATGCATTGCTAAGAACTTCATTTGAACAACTTTAAAGGCGATTTTCTCAATATTTAGATTTTTTTGCACCCTCCGATTCCAGATTTTCAAATAGTTGTATCTCAGCCAAATATTGTCCTATCCTAACAAACCATACATCAATGTAAAGATTATTTATTCAGCTTCAGATGATGTATACATCTCAATTTCGAAAAGTTGACCCTTATGGCTGGTTTTGTGCTTCAGGGCCACAATTATGCGACTTAAGTGCAACTCGAGTTTCCATCTCTGCCTCACGTAATGATCGTTGTTTCTCCAGTTTCTGCAGAGCTGAAGGAGCCGTGTGTCCAGCAGCTGAAGGCTGAGTTTCAGGAGTGTTCGGCTCGTCTGGAGGAGAGCCAGCGGCTGGAGATCGAGCGGCTGAAGAGCTACTATCAGCAGCAGATGGAGGAGACGCAAGAGCGCTTCACAGCGGAGCTCCTCCTGCTGCAGCAGAGACTCCAGGAGCTCACAGGAGCTAACGAGCTCTTCAGGTGACACGCCTAACGAGTCTAACGCCATATCTGTGACCCTGCACCACAGAACCAGTCATAAGGGTCCGTTTTTTTGAAATTGAGATTTATACTTCATCTGAAAGCACCTGAATAAATAAGCTTTACATTGATGTATGGTTTGTTAGGATAGGACAATATTTGGCTGAGATACAACTATTTGAAAATCTGGAATCTGAGGGTGCCAAAAAAAAAAAATCAAAATACTGAGAAAATCACCTTTAAAGTTGTCCAAATGAAGTTCTTAGCAATGCATATTACTAATCAAAAATTAAGTTTTGATACATTTACCTTTACTAAATTTGCAAAATATCTTCATGGAACATGATCTTTACTTAATATCCTAATGATTTTTGGTATAAAAGAAAAATGGATAATTTTGACCCATACAGTGTATTTTTGGCTGTTGCTACAAATATACCTGTGCTACTTAAGACTGGTTTTGTTCTCCAGGGTCACAAATATCATCACACGACACAGCAACAAGGGGTTTACATCCATTCATTTTTGTCCAAACCAGCTACACTACCAGTCAAAAGTTTGGAATAATTGTGGTTTTTGAAAGAAGTCTCTTCTGCTCACCAAGGCTGCATTTATTTGATCAAAAATACAGTAAAAAATAGTGAAATATTATTACAATTTAAAATAGCTGTTTTCTATGTGAATATCTGTTAAAATGTAATTTATTTCTGTGATCAAAGCTGAATTTTCAGCATCATTACTCCAGTCTTCAGTGTCATATGATCCTTCAGAAATGATCCTGTAGGATTTCAGTTCGTTAGATAAATTATAGAACAGTCATTTATTAATTTATCCTGCTCAGTGTTGATCATGTTTAGTAAATATTCATTAATGGCTGGTTCTATACAACTGAATAATTCTTATTAGCTAAACCAGGCTTTCTGGCGTTCATGTTTTGATGGAAGATTAAAATAAACAAATGTGGCCGCACAGTTAATCAAAATAAAACTGAAATAGTGATATTCCAATATTTCGCCAAAATAAAAGCTTGTGGGTTTGAATGTTGGAAAGTTTTAAATGCTAACTGAAAAAAAAAAATTATTTTATTTCAGCTAATTGCCAAGGCAACATTTCTTGTTTTCATTTAGTTTAACTTGATCTACTAAAATAACTAAAACTAAAATAAAAATGAATGAATACTAGTGTGTATGCGTGCGTGTGTGTGAGTGTGCGTGTGTGTGAGTGTGAGTGCATGTGCGCGAGTGTGTGTGTGTGCGCGTGTGAGTGTGTGTGCGAGTGTGAGCAAGTGTGTGAGTGTGTTGAGTGTGCGTGTGAGAGTGTGAATGTGAGCGTGTGCAAGTGCATGTGAGTGTGCGAGTGTGTGTGCATGTGTGTGTGAGTGCGAGTGTGAGTGTGTGCAAGTGCGTGTGCGAGTGCATGTGTGTGTGTGTGCGAGTGTGCGTGCGAATGTGTGTGAGTGTGTGAGTGAGTGTGTGTGGGCTCACAGACATCAGGCTTTCCTCTTCGGCCTGTAAAACAAACGTGAGCGTGTGTCTCTGCTGCTGTTTCATTAATGATAGATGTGTTTAAAGCCCAGAGATGTCAAACTCTCACACATCTCCGATAAAAGTACTCCGAAGAGAGAAATCCAGCCGCGATTTCTGTGAGAAGGACTAATGGCTGAGCATTTGATGCTTTGTTTGGAGCTGTGCTGCCCCCAAATGGACATTCAGCACATCTCACAAATACAGCTTATTCATGCTAAAAAATCACTTTCTCTTTTACTTCTCTGCAGTTTTGTCTGCATTTGGCTTCTGTACTTCTTTAGTGTCCTCTTGAAACTTCAAGGCTCCACATTATTAAAGACAGTGATTTTACACATTTATTTATTGTTCAGGGTTTTCACCCTTTTAACCAATGAATTTAGGTGATTCTTACAGTTGTTCCAGATTTGAGTCGCTCTTTACTTGAAGACTCTTTGTATAATGCATTATATATAAAGACTTTAAGTCTTTGCTGCTTAATGATAAAGAATAATTTTTTTTACTCACAATTTTAACCTTTATAATTAAGATTTTAATTAGTCTCCAGGATTTTCCACTTTTTAAAATATTATAAATATTTTTAAAATAAAATATTTTCATGCTGGCATCACTAGATAAATGTATATTCGTAAAAAGTTTTTATTTATTTATTTATTTTTTAATCAAATTAAAATTTGATTAATTTCCATGACTTTTCCAAGTCCAGGTTTTCTAAGACCATGTAAAGACAATATATAGCTTGAGTATTAGTTGTTTTAGCTCATTTAAAGTGAGTTTTGTCTTATTTTCAATCATTTTTTGTCATCTTGAGGCCTCTGGTTAAGAATTATGAGAACCACTGATCTGAATGATTAAATGTAAATATCTCAGATCCAATAAATGCGTTGATTCTCTAAAACTTGTGGAGAACATGTCATTTTTAGTTTACATCTCTCCACAAAATAAGAAGGAATGCTTATAGAAAATGAAGACTGTTTTAGGATCATCAAAGGTTTAGTTCATCCAAAAATAATTTCTCTCATCATTTACTCACCCTAATGTTTCAAACCTGTGTGACTTTTGTTTTTTCAGTGAAAAATAAAAGTATGTGAAATGATAGGATAATGTGAAAAATTTCTTAAAAAAAAAAAAAAAAAAAAAAACTTGTCTAAAATGCAAGTGTGTGGGTTTTAATGTTCTTCAAAATGTTTTTGTTTTTGAATGGAGTATCATTTTAAGATTTGTTGCATTATTTTCATGACAATTAAACACATTTCACTCCCCCAAATTCTCATCATTCAAGCAGAAATAATTTCAAGCAGAAATTTATGAAAAAAATATATATATATGTTTTACCATGAGGTATTGTTTTGGTATATATTGGTTTTATTTTTTAAATTTTTTATATAATATTATACATATAATATTTAACATACAATATTTTTAATATAATTTTTTTATTTTTGTTTAGAAAATATTTATAGTTTTAATTACTTAATTTAATTTTTATTTAATTCATTTAATTTGATTATTTTAATTTTCTTTGTTTAATTTTATAATTTTTATTATTTAATGTATTTATTAATTTCATTTTTATTTAATTCATTTATTTAATTTAATTGTTTTTTATTTAATTTGATTATTTAGTTTAATAATTTTTTATTTGATTGATTTCTTAATTTCATTTTTGTTTAATTCATTTTTTAATTTAATAATTTTTTATTTGAATAATTTCTTAATTTCACTTTTGCTTAATTTGTAAATTATTTTTAATTTAATTTATTTAATTTAATTATTTTAATTTGATTAATTTATTAATTTCTTTTTTGTTTGATTAATTTAATTAATTTTTAGCTCATCAAGTGCAGTGTTGTGGTGTATGAGGTCAGAGTTTCTGCTTTGGTGACGCTGATTCTGTGTTTTCCCAGCATGCCGAGCGTCTGTCCGCTGCTGACGAGAGAAGAGCGCTGTGATCAGGTCAGTGTTTCTCTGTCAGAGCTTGTGTTTTTCTTGCTCTTTCATAGCACTGCTGTGTGTTTAGCGAGTGGTTGAGTGCCAGCGGCTCAGAGCTGCCCTACATCTCAGACCAGTGACGATACACAACAATAAACCCTAATCACGCATGAGTGAACGCCTCCATCTCTGTGTGCTTCGTTCACTCACTCACTTTTACACTGGACACTGTGTGTTATATATTTGGGGAAAAAAATTGTGTTTTTCACACGTTTAGTGTTACAAATACAGTCTGGATCAGTCAAAGGATCTCCTTTGGCCACCATGTTAATGTTAATGAACAATACTGATATGCCTACTTATGTGAACTGCACAATTTATAATATAATTTTTAGTTTTTAGTTTTTAGATTTATATATTTTGGCTTTCACAGTGAAAGTGTTAGTGTTTTATTGTAAAATTACATGTACAGTATTATCTATACATTTTCACTATAAATTATTGAATTTATATGAATTCATTGTATTCTCTTCTAAAGGGCATAATTTCTACTTTTAAATTAAATTTTGCTTGTTAAGCAAAATATTAAGCTTGTTATATTATGTATTTTAAATGATATATTTTTATATTGTAGCTTTCACAGTGAGTGTATTTTACAGTAAACTTACATGTACAGTTTCATGTATATTTTCATAATAAATTATTTATTTATACACACACACACACAAATTTATTTAAATTAATTATTCTAAAAAGCATAATTATATATTTAAAATATTTATTTTTATGTATTATGCATTATTAATATATAAATATATTAATATATTATTGATATATTAATATATAAAAAATATTTTTTTACTTTGAATGATGAGGTAACTTACAGATGTTTACTGTAGCATATTTACAGTTTTTTTTTTTTTTCCAAATGAAATATTACTTACATTTTTAAAGTTAAGACACAACAGATAAAAGAAGAAACAGAGAAAAGTCTTGATGAAAAGAGAGAGATAGAAAGAGAAGAAAGAAAAGCATCAATTCTGGATTGAGGGAACAGAAAAGAGTGATGAAAGCAGACGAATAGAGGGACATCTGAATGAATATATATATATATATATATATATATATATATATATATATATATACATATATACATATATATATATATATATATATATATATATACATATATATATATATATATATATACATATATATACATATATATATACATATATATATATATATATATATATATATATATATATATATATATATATATACATATATATATATATATATATATATATATATATACATATATATATATATATATATATACATATATATATATATATATATATACATATATATATATATATATATATATATATATATATATATATATATTTATTTGGGGTGTAATGATAGGCGTATTCGTATTGAACCATTCGGTACGAGGCTTTCGGTTCGGTGCGCATTACAAACCGAACGATTCGTTGGACTAATCCTATTATGTTTGTAAAATAAAAGCGCTTAAGGTGTGTGAAATATCAGTGCCACTGCGCTCAGCAACGCAGCCCAAACGAGGTAACAGGCATCGTGCTGTCTGTCCCGCGATAACCTCCTCTTGCTGGGGTGCGTCGAAAGACATGATCTTGTATCGACGATAGCCAGAGATATTGTCAAAAACATCAATTATTGGCAATATTAAGAGGACTTGGCATTTCCAATTAATGTAGGCCTGTTACATTCTTATTTTTATTAGGCCTATTATTATTCTGAAGTTACTTTTATTATTAAATTAAAAGTACAATTAATTTGCCCCGCAATAATTAACGCATAACTGACGAGCTGCGAGGATAAGATTAGGCTATTTACTCCTCAATTAAAATGTTTTTTAAAAAGGTCTTTTAAAACAGGTCTATTAGGCTACGGCTACCTACAAAGAATTATAGTCCTATAATTAAAATATTAACACTGCAGTCATCAATAAAAATCAATGAAATAAAACGCTTTTATTTCAAGCACCGACTTTCAAAAACAACCTGTTTAACACGAAATACGTTTCGTATTTTTTTTCAGTATGTACGGGCCACAAGAGAAATATAAAGGAAATAAATGAAAACAGCTATAGGCTATACTGTTATCAGCATGTGCTGAAGTAGATTCGTGTCTTTGTCTCTGAGAGAATATGCGGCGTCAGACGTGTCCACAAGAAAGAGCTCTTTCACACACACACTCTCACTCTCTCTCTCACACACACACACACACACACACACACACACACTCTCACTCTCACACACACACACTCACTGGACTCCTCCTCTCCCCCTCTGTGTGTGTCTCATCGTGCTGCTGTTTGTGTCTCAGGATGAGGATGAGGAGCGTCTCTCTGTGGATGTGGCTGCGGGTCTGTCTCTGGAGCTGCAGGCCGGACAGAAAGCCTCTTACGAGGGACTGAGAGACGAGGAACCTGATCTCAAACGCCTGGAGGAGGAGATCGCCAAGGTGCTTTACAAGGCTTCAATGCTGTCTGATGGGTTTATATTGCATGTTTGCTGTATTTTAGTAGGAAAAGCTGTGTGAAGTTTGTATGGTAGTTTTTTGAGGAATTCTGTTGGAGATGTTGCTTATGCTTGTCTAGTACTGCACCAATATTATTATTTTAATAATATTCAGCCAAAAACGGAAACTTTTATTTATATATATATATATATATATATATATATATATATATATATATATATATATATATATATATACACACACACACACACACACACACAGTGGGTACGGAAAGTATTCAGACCCCCTTAAATTTTTCACTCTTTGTTATATTGCAGCCATTTGTAAAATCATTTGAGTTCATTTTTTTTCCTCATTAATGTACACACAGCACCCCATATTGACAGAAAAACACAGAATTGTTGACATTTTTGCAGATTTATTAAAAAAGAAAAACTGAAATATCACATGGTCCTAAGTATTCAGACCCTTTGCTCAGTATTTAGTAGAAGCACCCTTTTGATCTAATACAGCCATGAGTCTTTTTGGGAAAGATGCAACAAGTTTTTCACACATGGATTTGGGGATCCTCTGCCATTCCTCCTTGCAGATCCTCTCCAGTTCTGTCAGGTTGGATGGTAAACGTTGGTGGACAGCCATTTTTAGGTCTCTCCAGAGATGCTCAATTGGGTTTAAGTCAGGGCTCTGGCTGGGCCATTCAAGAACACTCACGGAGTTGTTGTGAAGCCACTCCTTCGTTATTTTAGCTGTGTGCTTAGGGTCATTGTCTTATTGGAAGGTAAACCTTCGGCCCAGTCTGAGGTCCTGAGCACTCTGGAGAAGGTTTTCGTCCAGGATATCCCTGTACTTGGCCGCATTCACCTTTCCCTCGATTGCAACCAGTCGTCCTGTCCCTGCAGCTGAAAAACACCCCCACAGCATGATGCTGCCACCACCATGCTTCACTGTTGGGACTGTATTGGACAGGTGATGAGCAGTGCCTGGTTTTCTCCACACATACCGCTTAGAATTAAGGCCAAAAAGTTCTATCTTGGTCTCATCAGACCAGAGAATCTTATTTCTCACCATCTTGGAGTCCTTCATGTGGGCTTTCATGTGTCTTGCACTGAGGAGAGGCTTCCGTCGGGCCACTCTGCCATAAAGCCCCGACTGGTGGAGGGCTGCAGTGATGGTTGATTTTCTACAACTTTCTCTCATCTCCTGACTGCATCTCTGGAGCTCAGCCACAGTGATCTTTGGGTTCTTCTTTACCTCTCTCACCAAGGCTCTTCTCCCCCGATAGCTCAGTTTGGCCGGACGGCCAGCTCTAGGAAGGGTTCTGGTCGTCCCAAACGTCTTCCATTTAAGGATTATGGAGGCCACTGTGCTCTTAGGAACCTTAAGTGCAGCAGAAATTTTTTTGTAACCTTGGCCAGATCTGTGCCTTGCCACAATTCTGTCTCTGAGCTCTTCAGGCAGTTCCTTTGACCTCATGATTCTCATTTGCTCTGACATGCACTGTGAGCTGTAAGGTCTTATATAGACAGGTGTGTGGCTTTCCTAATCAAGTCCAATCAGTATAATCAAACACAGCTGGACTCAAATGAAGGTGTAGAACCATCTCAAGGATGATCAGAAGAAATGAACAGCACCTGAGTTAAATATATGAGTGTCACAGCAAAGGGTCTGAATACTTAGGACCATGTGATATTTCAGTTTTTCTTTTTTAATAAATCTGCAAAAATGTCAACAATTCTGTGTTTTTCTGTCAATATGGGGTGCTGTGTGTACATTAATGAGGAAAAAAAATGAACTTAAATGATTTTAGCAAATGGCTGCAGTATAACAAAGAGTGAAAAATTTAAGGGGGTCTGAATACTTTCCGTACCCACTGTGTGTGTGTGTATGTATATATATATATATATATATATATATATATATATATATATATATATATATATATATATAGGGATGTTGTTGGGAATTGCTTATTTTTAGCTAGTTATGCATTAAAAATATTTTTTCCCAAAACTAATATTTTAATTTAGCTGAAAACAAAAACTGAAAATTACTTTGTTTGTTTGTTTATTTATTTGAAATAAATAAACAATCACTGAAATTATTTTTTAAATAATATTTAGCTGAAACCTTAAACTAAAACTGAAAGCTTATTATTTTTTAAACAATTATTTAAAAAAATTAACAAATTTACAAATTGCTATATTTGAATAAATTATCTTTTAAATAACTTACATTTATTTAATAATCAACTCTCTAAAAACGAATACAAACATTTACATTGCACATAAAGCAGTTTCTTTATTAACTTTTTAAAGATATAATTATCTTCCTACTTCAATTTGTACTGACTGTTCTAAAAACTGTTTTTGTGATGGATGTATAAGATATCACTAAAAGATTATGTAAAAATGTAATGAATATGTAATATAATGCATATGTTTATGCATATTGAATTGGCTTTCCTGAGGTAGATGTTACATTACGTGACATTATTGAT
Organism: Spinibarbus caldwelli; assembly: GCA_039654775.1. Classification (NCBI taxonomy): domain Eukaryota; kingdom Metazoa; phylum Chordata; class Actinopteri; order Cypriniformes; family Cyprinidae; genus Spinibarbus; species Spinibarbus caldwelli. The sequence goes on from CM077245.1 coordinate 1,373,985, forward strand.
CACAATCTGTTTTACTGACGTCTTTCTGTGGTTGAATCACTGATTGATCGATTACATGATTCATGATTGATTTCAGTAGGTTGTTCTGTTTCTTTCAACACCTTCTGATGTTCATTCATGTTTATTTGGTGCTGTAGCTAATAGTAAAGAGGAAGAGATGAGATTAATAGCTTCAGTATTTTAAACTGTTTTGAATGGATGGCTTCATGAGTTTGATGTTGTGAATATCTGCCTTTATGACTCTGAAATGTTGGATGTTTTTGCTTTTGCTGTGTCAGGTGATTGTCCAGATGTCTGTTGAATTCGCCCAGCAGACCGAACAAACCCGAATCAGCAAACAGGCCCTCGAGACGAGCATCGCCATACAGACGGACAACAGCGAGGATGAGGAGCACCGACTGAACTCTGTGAGCCTGATGAAGGTGAGAACGTGTGTCACACGCTGGGACCAGGGGTGTGTGATATTGACAAAAAAATAATATCTCGATATTTTCTTGGATTTTATCGATAACGATAATTAGACGATAGTTTGCGGAGTATGTTATTGTTCTGTTATCTTAACCCCCTGGGTTCTGAGGGTGTTTTGGGGGCCTGGAGAAATTTCGACAAGCCCTGACATTTGTGCTTTTTTCAGTTGCTTATAAAAATATAAATGGCTAAAGTCTACCAACACTGTAAACAGCACAAACTGGGCTACAATAATATGTTAGCAGCATTTATGTACATGATTGTGTTTTTGAGAAAGTAACATTTATGCGTGGTAAGTGAACAAAATTTTAGTTTAAGTCACTGAAATAAGGCCATAAAACACATACAGAACATTTGTTTACAAGACTTTTGAGAACTGGATCTTGTAGCCTAGAGTTTTTGCTTCAAAATTATGTGAAAATCAGTTTTGTGATCAAAAGCCTATATGCGAGGGAGTGGCAATGGTCTTGAATATTAAGTGATTCTCACCTGAGAAACAAAGGGCTCTCCCCTAATGGCCCCCTAATGGCCCATCAGTGTGACTGTGACTTTGAGGCAGGTAAGAGAGAATGTGAGGAGATTGAAAAAATGTTTTTTTTTAAATTATTTGTATTTTATTTACAACACAGTATAATCAAAACATACATAATGAAGGTCAAAGACACATTTATTGTGCACACTGATCTAACCACAGAGATGTGAACAGAATTTGAGTCATTCCTGCAACAGATTCTGTTCAACAAGTAAAACAAGTAAATCATGCCTGATATTTACTTGTTTTATTTAAGTGTTTCTGCTTCTTTCCATGGATTCAAGAAGAAAAAACATAATATTATATTATATTATAACAAAATAACATAATCAGTAGTCAAGGAGCTTGTTTTTCCGTAGAATATCAGTGTAGTTGAACATCTGATGTTGGTACAGCGCTCTCAGAGGAAAACAGTTTGAAGAAAGTCATCAGGATTCATCTGTGGTTCAGGTACCTGATTCAATAAAATACAAACAACCAAAAAACAAAAAACAAAAAAACATTTGTGATCATGTTAATATCTGGAGCATCTGTGTATATATAGGTTTTGTAGCCATAGTTTTACACATGCTTTGTACTATCGTTAAAAAAAAAAAAAAAGATATTTTATATCTGGGAAACTAATTATTATTGTTTAGCATGTTATTAAAATCTATTTTTGAACAGAGTAGGCTATTAATAATAAACATGTTCTAAACATACTTGTATGACTCGTAGCATTCATCAGGTTACAGTGTACACTCATATTACTTTTATTGTTTTATATAGAGCATGAAAACATCATCGCGCCGTAAGAAATTTAAATACAATGAATTGCCTTTCATATTCAAAATGTTTTACTCGATTTCAAACATTGTAGTAAGGAATTATAGTTTGGGGAAAAACCCAACTATGATTTTGTAGTCATATAGCCTAGTATGTATGATTTTATAGTAGCCTATGTTATGATTCTGTAGCCATAGACTCACGCATGATTTGTACTATAAAAAAGGATATTTTATAACTGAGAAACTAATTATTATTGTTTAGCACCCTATTAAAATATATTTGTGAACAGAGTATTAGTAATAAACATGCTCTAAACATTCTTAGATGCGTAGCATTCATCATGTTGTAGTTTGGGAAAAACCCAACTAGTAATGTTTTCAAGTTTATGTCACAATAACACGTTAACTAATGCAAAAAAGAAACATTACTTACTCATCAGATTGATCTCCTCTACTGGATGAAGTCTTGTTCTTCTTTTGAGGGAAATCCAGCCCTCTTCTTCCAGAAACGAACAGTAGCCGCGATGAATGATCTCCTCACGCTTTATGTTGGGCGTTTCCATCCGCGCACGGCTCACGTGGATATTTACATATGAACGGCGCGAGCTGCGAGGAGGCGGGATTGCATTAAAGATAATGAGTTAGACGGGAAAGACTGAACATCGTGTTGGTTTCAAACGGATTACTTTATCACAGAATATCTGTTTTCGATATGTTAGTTCATATCGTAGTTCATTTAAAAGTAGACACTTCAAGCTTTCTATAGATATAACTCCCATGTCTGTGTGGTGAGTATTTGCTGAGTTACAGTTCATTTTAGTGACACGTTTCTAAAAGAAGTTCGCAGAGACAGAGAAGACAGAGAGCGCACCCTGTTTGTTTTCTTTATTTTATAAAATTACAAAGTTTTGTTGTTGTTATGTGTGTGTACAAATAAAAGTAGATCCTTTACAGATTCGATTGATGTATTACTCTTATCTGTACGATTAAAACTCACAGAGTAATTTAAATTCCTTTAGGAACTTTAAAAAAAAATGCACCAAAACGCACCGACGCATTTGTCGACTCCAGAGGGTTAAGGACTGCTGTGGACAGCTGACTCCTAAAGTTTTGATATTCTTCATATTCTGTGTGGTCAATTCACAATGATAGAAATTAAGATTTTCCAATAAGTTTAAACTGATTTTTACATTTTATGGGCGTTTTTACCTTTATAAAGCCATTTTTTCTAAAAGTGTCCATTATCTTTTGAGTCAATTCTTACATTTAATCAGTCAATTAGAATAAGACGACATTTGGGCTGTTACCATGAAAATTAAATAAACACAGAAGCCACATCTGAAGTGGCATTTAGCTGTATTTACACACTGTTTAATGCAAGACATGAATGAATTTAACCTGCAATTACAAATGCATAAATGATGTTTTGATATATTAAACATAAAACGTTGAATGCTGATATTTGAAATGATTTAAAACATGAAAAAATCTAAACAAAAAAAGTTGAAATGTGAAATTAAAACCGCCAGTAGGTGGCAGCAAATCACTGTTAATAAGCGAGTCATTGCGATTGAGCCGAATTATTTAAACGGTTGATTCATTCAGGAACGAAACACTATCATGTTAATCAGAGACGCAAAACAGTGCTGTGGCTGTGTTTGGAATTATTTTTGTTGGCAAATAAAGCAAAAACAGGCAACATGGTGTCTAAAACATAAGTCTTTTAATTAACTAATTGTTTATTGAACTGTTGTAAAAAAATCAATATCACATTTGTAATCATGGTAATTTTTGGAGAAAAACAGCAATCTTTGTATACATTTTCTGCCCCCTTGTCTTGAATTTGTGATCATTCTAAATGCATTTTAATAGACTGAATCATGCAGTTAAAGAATGCACTCTAAATGCGCACATGCGTGCACTCTGTAGGTGTGTTTTGAATGGTTTTTGCAAAATACTCTAATGTTAAATCGCACATCGTTAAAACAATAATTACGATATTATCGCAGACGATATATATCGCACACCGCTAGCTGGGACAGTTCAGATTCCTCAGCACTGTGCTTCACGAGTTCAGCTTTTATTATTGATTGCATTCATTTTAATTCTTAATAGGATTCAGAATTTGGTCATCAGTGAAATCTCAGTTTCCTTTATGAATATATGAGCTAACATGAGTCTGAGATTCATTCTGCAGCTCGAACTAGAAGACCAACCTTGTGTGTGTGTGTGTGTGTGTGTGTGTGTGTGTGTGTGTGTGTGTGTGTGTGTGTGAGTGAGTGTGTGGAAGATCTGTAAGACGAGTGTCATTTTGTGTCATTGAAGCCCTTCAGCTCACATTTATTGCATGAACACACACACACACACACACTCTCTCTCTCTCTCTCTCTCTCTCTCTCTCTCTCTTGCTGCTTTTAGTTCCAGTGTGTTTTTGATGAGATGGGAATGAGCACTATGAACGAGTGTTATTTAACTGATAAAAATGAGATATCTGTTTAAATTTTATTTTGTTTTTGACTGTTAAAACAAAATATTTGTTGTTTGTCTCAATAAATTGGCTTAATTTGCTTAAATGTAAATATTTTTTCTATTGATCTTTGTTTTAAAAAAAAAAGGTTATAAAAAATGTCAATAATTATCGATACCGAACGATATGAAGCATTATGTTGTTGATACATTTTTTTTTAGCTATATTGCCCAGCCCTACGTGATCGTTCTCGTTTTTATTCTCGGCTGTTGTGTGTGTGTATGGACTGTCATCTCTCATGCTGAGCCCTTAATCAGGTCTGATCAGTGAGTTTAACACTCATCCACTGACTCCACAGTCTCCTGAAGAAGAGCTGACCTTCATCACTCAAGACAGAACAGGTGAGGATGATGAAGAGAGTCAAATCCCTTCAGAGAGGTTCGGTGAGGATGAAGATGAAGAGGAAGACACCGATATCCCAGTCGATGATGATGAAGAGGGCTTTCGCTCAGAGCTCATCCAGCAGGAGCAGGATCACAGATGCGCTCTGGAGGCACTCAGATCCTCACACACTCTTCAGCTGGAGGTTTATCAGGAGCAGATACACACACTCAACCAGCAACTCCTGCAGGTGTGCGCCACTTCCTGCGAAAGCACTTCCTGTTCCTGTCTCTCTCGCGGATGGACTGTCCGCTTCCACACTCGTTATTAAAGTCAACATGAAATAGATGTGCAATTTCAAAATGTGACTTGCTCTTCCTCTGAAAGGACATTTCTGCTGGCGTTGCCTGGACTGTTGAGTGTTAACCAGCGGTCAAACAGCTTGTTAGTCATTGTTTAGGTCAGGAATTCCCAAACTAGGAAGCCGAACCCCTTTTAACTACAATATTAACTTGGCCCCTCCAATTTTAAGTTAATATTTCAGTTATTTAACAGCACATTTACTTATATTTAAATGCCTATACTTAAATATTTAATGATTGTTATTATTTTTAAATTTTTAATTAAATTTTTAGTCAATTTTATTTCAATTTTCGATTTCATCTTTATTTTAAAGCGATTATTTATTTATTTTAATTTAACATTTTTATTTTTCAATTAATTTTTAAAAGGCTTTTTGATTTATTTTAAAGTTCTTTGTATTAATCTAATATTTTTATGGTTAAATTAACTTTTAATAAAGGTTTTATTTAGTTTCTGTTTTAAAATGTGACTTTTATAATTTGTATTAAGTTTTATTTTGATTTAGTTTTATTTTAAAATTTATTTTAGTTTTACTTATTCATGAGTTTATTTTTGATGCATGTAATTTTGTTTTTTAAATAATTTTTAATTTAATTTTTAATTTTTATTATTTAATTATTGGTTAGCTTTATTTTGATTGTTTTTATTTTTAAATTATGTATTTAAATTTTTCATTTTAATAATTTAATTCATTTTTAGCTTTCATAAGCTCACAAACCCTAGTTTAGACTACTGTTCTTGGTCTTCAAAACAGTTATTGCTGTAATTTAATGCTGGTTAATGTTAATATTGACTTATAAGTCAACATGTAACCGCATTCACAACTCCTTTGACTTCTGTAAAGTGACATATTTCCTATTAAGTCAAACAAAAAGTTGTTTCAGAGGTGAAAGAAGCACTGATGAATCACTCATAATTAGACACTGATTAAGAAGGTCAATAATTTTTTTTCATGTTGACTTTAGTTGAGTAGAGCTTCACTCATAACTCCGTTCCTTATGAAGTTTTCTCTGTGTCTCTTCATGAATCTCACCCTGGTTCTTCAGATGTCCTCTGCATGACGTTACTCTGCGTGTGAATTCACTGATTTGGCTCTACAGCTGCGTGTGATTTTGGTGCTGATTGTTCATCTGTGTGTGTTTGATAGAGGGATCTGGAGCTGCAGCAGATGAAGGAGACAGAAGACAAGAGCGAGAGACAGAGAGATGAACACCTGCTTCCCAGAATGCAAAGCTGCAGCACTCAGACAGAGCGGGTAATGGAAACAACACAGTTTACCTGGCAACAGACCCCTCCCTTCATTTAAAAAGAGCTCATCCACTGTTTCACGAGAGATCTGTTGTTAAACAATAAATAATAAGAAATAGTTATAAAAATATTAATAAATAAATATATACATTTTAATAAACATATAAGGTGTAATAAATATATAAACATTAATAAATATAGATTTTTTAATAAACTAATAATTGCATAAATAAATATGCACTACCAGTCAAAAGTTTTTGAACAGAAATGATAGAAATTAATACTTTTATTTAGCAAGGATGCTTTAAATTGGTCAAAAGTGATGATAAAGACATTCATAATGTTACAAAAGATTTCTATTTCAGATAAATGCTGTTCTTCTGAACTTTCTATTCATAAAAGAAACCTGAAAAATGCTACTCAGCTGTTTTCAACATAATAATAATAATAATAATAATAATAATACATATTTTTTTGAGCAGCAAATCAGCATATTAGAATGATTTCTGAAGGATCATGTGACACTGAAGACTGGAGTAATGATGCTGAAAATTCAGATCTGATCACAGAAACAAATTACATTTTAAAATATATTCAAATTGAAAACAGTTATTTTAAATAGTTAAAATATTTCCAAATGTTACTGATTTTGCTGTACTATTGATCAAATAAATGCAGGCTTGGTGAGCAGAAGAGACTTCTTTAAAAAACATAAAAAATCTTACTGTTCAAAAACTTTTGACTGGTAGTGTAAACAAACAAAACACGTTTACGTCTTTTCCTCAGCTGCAGTTCCTCCTCTCTGCCTTAATGTGGTGCTCTTCTCCTTAGATGCAGCTGTTGCTATGGCAGGGCAATAGAAGCTGAATTTGACTGTGTGTGTTCAGTTTGACAAACACAGCACTGACTGTTTGACTGTCTGAAATGACTGTGATGAAATGACGGGCTTCTTGTCTGCCGTTTCTTTTCTGCCTGTGCGTAAACTCCAGACGAGAGAGGAAGAGGAAGATGAGGTGAGGAAGAACAGAGGTCAGGGAAGAGCTGTGACATCGGAGCCAGAGATCTCGTCTGATGACATCACCACAGAGAGGTGAGTGGCAATTACAGCTCATTAATAACTGATGATTTCATTAGACACAAACAAAAGTTCTGTGAAGTCACTAGAACTCATAGATAGATTTTATGTGCTTATTTTAATTTTACATTCTTCATGATTTATTAAACTTATTAATAAGTGTTTTATTTTTATTGTTTCCATTTTAATGATTTATTTTGATTAGACTTTTTTATGACTTAATACAATTTTTGTATATTTTATTTCGATATGTTTTATCTTAAAATTGTTTATTTTAATTTTACATTTTTATGATTTAATTTATTTTAGCAAGTTTTATTTAGGTTTTTATTTTACAAATTTATTTATTTACATTTATTTATTTTAACTTAATTTAATATATTTATTTACTTTAATTTTACATTTTTATGATTTAATTAAGTTTTAGTATGTTTTTGTTTTTGTTTTAAAATATATTTTAATTTTACATTTTTTATTTAATGAATTTTAGTCAATTTTATTTTGATTTGTTTTTATTTTAAGATTATTTAAATTTTACATTTCATGATTTAATAATACTTTGCAACTTTTATTTTATTTTTTAAATTGTTTATTGATTTTAATTTGACATTTATACCTTTGTTTTTATTTTAAATATATTTATTTTAATTTTACAATTTAATGATTTATTTTTTAGTAAATTATATTTCACTTTGTTTTTATTTTAAAAGTATTTATTATTTTTTTTTTATTTTACACTTTTATGATTTAGTAATATTAAGCAAGTTTTATTCTGATTTGTTTTTATTTCAAAAATATATATTTTAATTTTACAATTTAAAGTTTAATTAATTTTAGTAATGTTTATTCTGATTTGTTTTTATTTTAAAATGACTTATTTTAAATTTACATTTTTTATGATTTAATTAATTCCTAGCTTTTGATCAACCCTGTTCAGGAGCCCCTGCTAGACAGACAGATATTTCTCAGCAGTCAGTAAGTTGAGTGTGCTTTTTTTCTCTCTGGCAGGGATTTTCTGCGTAAAGCGAACGCTGGTCTGCGTCAGGTCCTGATGGAGGTGCTGAAGACGACAGCAGCGGCCGAGGAGACCATCGGCCGTCATGTGCAGGGGATCCTGGAGGCGTCCAGTAAGGGTCATCTGAGGTCATCCTGCCAGAAAGAGGCTCAGAAAGCAGGAGCTGCTGCAGGTCAGATATGCACTACTCATCTCTCTTGCTCTATAACATCTCTGATTTCATCTGAAATCATCAGGGGTTTTCTTCAGCTTCATAATTTCCTGAACAATGACGTCCTGTTGCTTTGATTAGTGGCCGACCAATATGTGACCCTGGAGTACCAAACCAGTCATAAGGGTCAGTTTTTTGAAATTGAGATTTATCCATCATCTGAAGATGAATAAATAGTCTTTCCATTGATGTATGGTTTGTTAGGATAGGACAATATTTGACTGAGATACAACTATTTGAAAATGAAAAATCTAAATATTGAGAAAATCACCTTTAAAGTTGTCCAAATGAAGTTCTTAGCAATGCATATTACTAATCAAAAATTAAGTTTTCATATATTTACAGTAGGAAATTTACAAAATATCTTCATGGAACATGATCTTAAACAAAGGAATTAAAATGTATACAACAAGTATTATAACGATTGCTTTTATATTATTAGTAATAGAAAGATAGAAAGGCAAACATTATAATACTTTCTCGTTTGCCGTCAGCATTCAGCAAATACGCATTTATATTATTTAAATATGTATTTATATCATATTCATGTCATTTTCTCTGTGTGCTGTATGTAAAATGAGTTTTACCTTGGCTTTATTTGAAAAAATATGATTCCCCATGCACACAAACTTCCCATTGGTTTCAGTGTTTATTTCCTTTTTAATTATATTTTTAGTAAATATTTATTTATTTGTGAAAAATGCTTTATCATCTGAAGTATAAGTATGTTTATTTTACACATTTATTTTTTAATTCATTTTCAAATGATTTCAAATTTCAAAATTATATTGGCTTTATTTCGGCCGCCCTGCTTTCCACGATATCGGCATCGGCTGTCAAAAAAAACCAATATCGGTCGAGCGCTACTCTTGATGTCTGTGATCAGAAGTGATCAGAAGTGCTTGTGTTCAACTGAAATTGAGTTGTAATGATCTTTAGTAAAAGATTTGAAGACGTTTTAAAGAAGGACGTGACATTTCAGTCACACCAAAGCTGGTCTGTGATGATGAGTTAATAACAGATGACGGGACGCTTTAATTGATGTGCAGGAACCAGTGAAGCCGCATCAGATCCTGTCGGTCTGGTTTGGTCTTGTTCTGTCGACTCATTGTCTTTGCATTGAGATGTTTTGTGTACTGTGGAGCTGAGGTCATGTGACCTGCAGATGGGTGTGTTCACTGATGCCAAACAGTTTCAGTATAACTCAGATACTATTATAGTTTTTATTAATATTAGGAATCAGTTTTTATTTTATACTTTATTATTTATTATTCATAAATAATATGTATTATTATTTTTGTAATTGTATTTAAAGTAATTTTGTTGTGTTTTTAGTGTCATTTTAATGTCATTTGAGGTATTTTTTTAATCATATATCATTCTTTGAATCTGTCTTTTTATATTTTATTATTTATAAATGATATTATTATTTGTTATAATTTTAGTTAAAGTTTTAGTAATTTTATTGTGCTTTTAGGTGTCATTTTAGTGTCATTGAGGTACTATTATAGTTGTTATTAATATTTTGAATCAGTGTATATATATATATATATATATATATATATATATTAGGGATGTGCGGGTCTAGTCGACTAAACGGTACAGCTCCTGCTAGTCGACACTGAAAACAATAGTCGATTACATGAGAGAGAAAAAAACATGATTTTATCATTCAAATTACCATCATTTTAACGTTTCATTTAAAAATTTTTAAATAAGTTAAAATAAAACTTTTGAAAAAGAATACATATCAAAATATTTAAATATTTTTAAAAGCGTATCTGACCGGAAACTACATTTTTACCTCAGCCCTCGCGTGCGTTTTCTTCGTGTCGGTTGCGGCGAGCTCAAAAATGACCACGCGAAAGACCAGCAAGGTGTGGGATTATTTTGAATTAGAAGGAAACTAAAAAAAATTTGTGTAAATTGTGTAATGTCAAATTGGCTTACAATAACTCTACTGGAGCGATGTGTAATCATATTCAATACAGGCACATATGCGTTAGCTTGGAGACTAGCCAAAGCCAGCAAATGTCAATCATGTCATACACTACAACTCGCCGCTGCGGTCCGCGATCCCATCCGCGCGTCTATTCCTCTAAACGAAGACCCACTTCGGTGGTGATGTGGGATTTCCAGGCTCTTTTCAAAACTGTCTGCTTGTTTGTATTAATCTCTCTGTGTGCCTGCGACTTCAGTTCCTGCCAGAATAATGCAGAATCACCTCTATGCACTGGTTTGTGTTGAGTGTATGCTCTTCCTTTTTTTCTGTTTAACGACCGCTTAAAATTAAATGATGATAACGCGAGGTAAGCATACGGCATAATCGCGACCTATTTTTAGCAGAATTCATTGAGAGATTTGACAGTGTGATTCAAAGATTAAATATTTCAAGTGTAGGCTGTTATATAGACACACAGTTTTTTTTCTTTTGCAATTTTTTGGGGGTTTCTAGCTTTTAGACTAGTTGACTAGTCGGATACAAAACTTCCGTTTAAACGACAGTCAAATTAGTCGCAGCGCACATCCTTAATATATATTTATATTTATATATTTATATTTATAATATTTATTTATTAATTATTTATTATTTAAAAAAATATTTATTGTAATTTTAGTTAAAGCTTTCATAATTTTGGGTTTTTGTCATTTTTAAAAGTGTATTTCAAGTTACAAAAATGTTTTTTTTCCCCCACTGTTTTTAGTTTCACTTTAGTTTTAGTGTAATATAATAACCATAATAACTATAATAATAATAACTATAATAACCCTGATATGAAATATACAGCGTCACGCCCTGGACGTCTCGTGTGGTGTGATGGGCTCAGGCTGAATATGAGACAGACACTCCTGTAACTCACCACCCAAAACACACAAAGACCCTGAAAGAAACCACATCTTTATTGTGTGAGATCATCAGAGCGACTCATTCATGTCTCGTTTATGCCTTTGTCATTTCATCCATTCATCTGTAGTTCATTCAGTCTTAATCTGTTATACAGTGGTGGCCAAAATGATTAGAACACTATTATTTTCAGCAGCTAAAAATGGTAGCATCAGTTCTTCTGGATTTAGTCTGTCTCAGTTTGTTCTGTTTCTTCATGTCATTCCAGACAGACTGATGATGATCAGATCAGATCTCAAAAATCTCACTGGATTATTACAATTATTGGCAAAATGAATATTTGGAAATGTAAACTGATATTTCCTACTGACACACTACAGCAAAAGATAGAAATAACTGACTTAAAACCATTTTTAGCTGCTGAAAATACTATTGTTCTAATCATTTTGGCCAGCGCTGTATCTCTGTCCTGTGTTGTTTTCAGAAACATCACACGTTTGACTGGGTTAAAGCTTTATACCGTTGTGTTAAGTTCTAAAGGAAACACATTTAAAGGCCTGTCTTCTGCCTCTTCGTTTCTGCATATGTTTTGCCAAATTCTAATAAGAATAACCAGCTGAACACTGATTCTGAGTTGTTCTGATGTTGCTCATCTCTTCTTTCCCGCACACAGATGCGTCCTCTGAGAGTTTCCACAGCGCAGATGACGTCAGCCTGTTTTCAGCAGAGACTGAGAGTGATGAAGGGCTGGAGCTGTCACTCAAGATCCAGGGGGCGGAGCTGCAGCAGCAGGGGGCGGGGCTTCTGCTGGAGAGGGAGGAGTTTCTGATGAGCATCAGCAGTCGACTGCAGAGCGCTGTAGAGAAGCTGCTCATCGCCATCACTGAGACCAGCACTCAGGTACAAAACAAACCACTTCACGAGTTCACAAACACACAAACACTTAGGGTTCTGGTCATCAAGGATGCATTACATTGATCAAAAGTGACAGTAAAGACATTTATATGTTACAAAATACATGCTGTTCTTTTGAACTTTCTATTCATCTGTGAATCCTGAAAAATAAAATGTATCACAGTTTCCACAGAAATATTGGGCAGCACAACTGTTTTCAACATTGATAATAATCAGAAATGTTTCTTGAGCAGCAAATCAGTATATTAGAATGATTTCTGAAGATCATGTGACACTGAAAACTGGAGTAATGATGTTGAAAATTCAGCTTTGATCACAGAAATAAATTACATTTTAACAGATATTCACAAAGAAAACAGCTATTTTAAATTATAATAATATTTTAGAATTTTACTGTATTTTTGATAAAATAAATGCAGCCTTGGTGAGCAGAAGAGACTCTTTCAGAAACATTAAAATCTTACCGACCCCAAACATTTGAAAGACAGTGTATGCAAATTGCAGGATAATTACTCTATGCAGTGTTTTTTTTTTTTTTTGTATCATTCATATATATATATATATATATATATATATATATATATATATATATTATGTTTTTTTAGATTATTTTTTTTATATTTTGTTTTCACTTTTTTTTTTTAATTTTAGTTAACATTTTGTTGTGCTTTTGCCAGTTTTATCAGTTTCTCTTATGACAATATAGATTTTATTCATTTTAATTTATTAATTTAATTTATTATTTTTTTATTATTTAGTTTAGTTATATCAGTACTTAAAGTTAAACTAAAAGAAAATGAAAAATGTTGCCTTGGGAACAAGCTAAAATAATAATTATTCATTTTATTTTATTTATTTATCATCTTTATACATTTAATTTTATTTTTTTGTATTTTCTGTTTTCACTTTTTTCAATTTTAGCTAAAATTTTGTTGTGTTTTTGGCAGTTTTATTAGTTTTTCTTATGCCAGTACAGTTTTTTATTAATTTTAGTTTAACAACTTAGTTTATTAGTTTATTAGTTTTGGTTTATTTAGTTTTAGTTATATCAGTACTTAAAGTTAAACTAAAGGAAAATGAAAAATTTTGCCTTGGGATCAAGCTAAAATAATTATTTATTTGTGCATTTCTTTTTATTTAATTTAATTTATACATTTCATTTTATTTATTTGTTTTAAATTTCATTTTATTATTATGTTTTTTTTACATTTTATATTATTAAGGTTTATTTTTTTAATGTTTTTATGATTTTAGTTTTATTTAATTATTATAACTCTCCCTCCATGCAATAGATTGAGTGTTTTTGGCCACTCAGGGTCAAGACTTGTGTGTATGAGGTTGTCTGACACACACACTAGTGATGTTGAGAGTGTGTGTTGGTTAAACACATCATAATGAGCGGCTAATGCTGCTGATATCAGGTCTAATGCTCAGATGTCACATGTTTGCTGCAGTGGGCGGGGCCTCCGCTCCGGTTGACTGTAGATATAGGCGGATTTGCATAATGCTTAGGTTTCCGTGGCAGCAGTGTAGCCACGCCCCTGTGTTGATGCGTAAAGCTGTGGGCGTCTGCAGTAAAGCGAAACCATCTTTAATAATCGTTTATTTGAGCGTCCGGCTGGAGATACAGATCATCACTGCACACATAAACAAATAGCCATTATCTCTCCAATAATCTATATATCCGGTATCTCTGAAGCATATTCTGATGGACTGTGATGATTTTAACTCCTCTAGGAATCTATAATTCTTTTGGTTGATTCTTGTGAAAAGAATTTTTATGAAGTGATGCCAGACTTAGTTTTTTTTGTCAAAAATAAACTTTTATTTGTTTGTTTAATTATATTTTCCAAATGTTTCTCATCATAAATATAGCCATTTTAACTCCTGTTGGACTCTCAAAAATAAACTTTATTTATGTGTTTGTTGTTTGTTTATTTATTTTATTATTTTTTAATTTTTTCACATATCTCATCACTCTCAAAATTAAACTTTATTTTATTATATTTTATTTTACAATTATATCTTTTTAACTCCTGTTGGACTCTCAAAAATAAACTTTAAATTATTTTTATTATTTTTCTGTTTTTCACACATTTCCCATTATAACTGTAGCCATTTTAACTCCTGTTAGACTCTTTACTTTTTGGTTGATTCTTATGAAAGGATATTTAATGAAGTAAGACCAAATTTAGTTGTTTTTTTTTTTGTTTTTTTTCTTGGTAAAAAATGAACTTTTATTAATTAATAATAAAATTAATTAATTAGATTTTATTTTTTATTATTTTTTTCTGTTTTTAATGCTACTCTTGGACTCTCAAAAATAAAATTAAAATAAATAAAGAAAAGTTATTTTTGAGAGACCAAGAGGAATTAAAACAGCTATATTTGTGATGAGAAACATGTGAAAATATTTAAAAAAAATGTAAAAATAAATAAATAAAAGTTTATATATATATATATATATATATATATATATATATATATATATATATATATATATATATACACACACACACACATTTTTTCACATTTTTCATTATGAATATAGCTGTTTTAACTCCTCTTGGACTCTCAAAAGTAAACTTTTATTTATTTACTTATTTTATTTATTTTAATTTATTTTTCTTTTCTTTTTTTTATTTAACTCCTGTTGAGCTCTTTACTTCTTGGTTGATTCTTATGAAAAGATCTTTAATGAAGTGAGACCAGGCTTTATTTATTTATTTATGTATTTATTTATTTATTTATTTATTCATTCATTTATTCATTCATTCTATTTTTTACACGTTTCTCACCACAAATATAGCTGTTGTAGCTGACATAGCATGAAATTATGAACAAACAAATATCTTGGCTGCTGATTTTGGCTGCCTTATATCAATATATTGATATTTTATGCAACAGATTTGAAGATTAGATCAGCTCAGATCTTGTTTGACTTGAAATATGAGGGAATGCTCACATGGCGAGGCTTTGAAAGAGCGGATGAAATTCTCTTAAGCCGCTGATACACTAATGGACATGTATATCTTACGTAATCAGAGCCACGCTGCTGTAAACGCAGTAAAACACCACAGTAAAAACGCCTCAAATCAATACAACACAGATCTGAGTGAAAACGGGTTTTAATCAGGCAGGAGCAGGGGTTTGCAGTGATTTGTGGCGATGATGCTGGTTTTCAAGGTCTTAATGGCTTTCCCGTGAGTTAATCGTGTAATGGCTTGTTCAGGAATGAAGATTTATGTCGAGGTTTGCGTGTAGGAGGAGTAGTTAATCAATAATGTTGTTATGTGGGAGGCTTTGAAGAGAAAATAATTACTCAGATGGAATGAAAACAGCACATTCCTGATTATTAATTGTCTTGGTGGTCTTTAAGCCTCATAATGCATTTAGGTCCATTTTTACTTGAAACAGATACATAAACATTTCTAAAAAATGTTTAGTTTTTAGTAAGGGAATGAAACTTTGCAGATGCTTTAAGACCCTCAGAATACACGTCAGGTTTTTTTTTTTTTTTTTTTTTTCAGATTTCTTACAATTATTTTTTAATAGATATAACCGTTTAACCCCCTGGGGTCGACAAACGTGTATACGTATTTTGTGGCGTCTTCTCCTGATAACGCCGAAAAGAACTTAAATTACACTTTCAGTTTTGATCGTACAGATAAGAGCAATACATCAATTGAATCTGTAAAGGATCTACTTTTATTTGTATACACATAATAACAACAAAACTTTGTGCATTTATAAAATAAAGAAAACAAACATGGTGCGCTGTCTGCCGCCTTGGTCTGCGTCATATTCATTTAGAAACGCATCATTAAAATGAACTGAAACTCAGCAAATACTCCACATAGAGACATGAGAGATATATCTATAGAAAGCTTGACATGTCTACTATTAAACTAAGCAAGTCTTATCAAAAACAAATATACTGTGATAAAGTAATCCATATGAAACCAATGCGATGTCCAGTCTTTCACGTCTTCCTTCATTATCTATAATGTGACCACGCTATAGATGTTATAGTCGTCCATGTGAAGCGCGGGGCCTGTAAACGCCCACATCACAGCAAACATGCAGGAGACTTTACCTCAAGTTCATCTCAGCTACTCTTCGCTTCGCACTGAGAGGAATAAGACAGAATTCACCTCAGAAAAAGACGCGCTGTGACAAATAAGACAGAATTTACCTCAAGAAGCTTTGGATTACCTCAGAAAAGAAGAACGCAGGTGCTTGATCCAGCGGAGATCATGAGAACATGAGTAAGTCTTTTTTATTAACCTACTTGTATTAGTTTTCACATAACTTGTACACATTTTACTAGTTAGACTTTTTCCAAACTATAATTCCTGACTAAATGCCAGGATGTTTTTTTTAATGTTCTATAAAACAGACAGCAATACAATATAAAAGTAATATGAGTTATAATGTTACTAGCCTAATGTCAGTAAGAATGATTACACAAAACTTTACTGTGATAGGCTATTCTCTGTTCGCGAATATAGCCATATATGTTTATAACTATAGTTTTTGTATTGTATAGGCCTACATACAAAGCATGCTTGTGTTTATGACTGTAACTAAGCTTCTGTTCACGAATATCTGCTCTGGTGTAAATATTTTGAATGTGTTATACCCGGTCATTGGTGTTTGCGATCGTCTGAGGTGTAAATGTATCAAGTAAGCTGTAAATATCACTGATAATATGTGTGCTATGTGGTAATTGTGTTCTTTTTTTCTATAAATTAGTACTAGTATCAGTGACCATCACAATAATGTTAATAATGTAGTTTATTTGTGTAAACTTTTTTACTTTTTTATTTCAGATGTGAGGATAACAGTGCAAAAGAACCTGTTGCAAAGCGAGCTGATGCAAATAAGCAGCCCACTCAGGAACCTGTTTTTATTTTTTTTTATGTCCTTCAGAGCACATAAACAATATACACTTTGGAAATACCAGGAATGTGATGTTCATTTATATATTTCAACATGACACACTACCAGACAAAAGTTTTTGAACAGTAAGATTTTTAATGTTTTTGTAAAGAATTCTCTTCTGCTCACCAAGCCTGCATTTATTTGATCCAAAATACATAAAGTTGTATTTGCTAAAGCAGTAATATTGTGAAATATTTTTTCCTATTTAAAATAACTCCTTTCTATTTGAATATATTTTAAAATGTAATTTATTCCTGTGATCAAAGCTGCATTTTCAGCATCATTACTCCAGTCTTACTCCAAGTGTAACAATATACACTATACCATTCAAAAGCTTAAAATCTGTATATATAGAAATGAAAACTTATATTTAGCACACAAGTGATGATAAAGACATTTATCATGTTACAAACGATGCCGTTCTTCTGAACTTTCTATTCATCAAAAAAACCTGAAAAAAAATCTTCTCAGCTCTTTTCAACATAATAATAATAATAATAATAATAAATGTTTTTTGGGCAGCAAATCAGAATATTAGAATGATTTCTGAAGGATCATGTGACTGGAGTAATGATGCTTAAAATTCAGCTTTGAAAGTCAGCTTTGATTGTTCCTAATAAACTGTTTAACTGCACTCACAAGTGAATCTCAAGTTATTTTGTGTGATAGCTAAATATATTCTAAATAAACTACAAACAAAAAATATATAAATTTATTTTGTCTTCACATTCTTTCTTATAACTCTTCCCTCTCAGTCACATACCTGACTGGATGGCTCATTATGCAGCTCATTATGCGGGCCTTTGTCTTCTCAGGTGTGAATTACTGCATTATATAGGATAGTTCACGCCCTCTCGCATATGCCCTTTCTACCTGAAAAAGTGTCTTTAGAAAATTTAAATCAATATATTGTTTTCTGTGACCGAGTAAACAAGATGATTTTCACATCATTTTGAAGCAAAAAACTCTAGACTACACGATCCAGTTCTCAAAAGTCTTGTGAACAAATGTTCTGTATGTGTTTTATGTGACTTCAAAATTTTAGTTTTTCACTAACCACGCATAAACGTTGCTTTCTCAAAAACACAATCATGTACATAAATGCTGCTAACATATTATTGTAGCCCAGTTTGTGCTGATTACAGTGTTATTAGACTTTAGCCAGTTATATGTTTATATATACTGATACTTCGTCTTCTCTATAAACTTCCGGTTTGAGTGAACGCTGGCGTGGTTGTCTGCCGCTGCTCTCCGGTGATCCCCGTTTTTATCTTATTTTAGCTCGTTTTACTACCCTGGATTTTTTCCCTTGACTTTGGGAATATTTGCACCCTTCATCTGTGGATTACTTTTGGATTTGATCATTCATTTAAGGATTATTTGCACCCTTTATCTACAGATTATTTTTTCCCTCTGTGTTTGGTCTTTCAGCCTATCACTCTATTTTTTTTTTCTGCTCGTCACTGACCGTTCACGAGCTTTCGATCCCCCAATTACCCCCAGGTCCGCGGTGTATCGTCCCGTGGGTAAGTCTCCACTTCCTCGCTGGTCTGTTACCTGCTTTTATCTCTCTGGTTAAAAGTTTGGGACATTTCTTTCCAGTTTGCTCCTTTCCTACACAATAACTTTCTGGGTGGTTTATTTGTGGTGCTCAGGCTAACGTGTTTAACATGGTCGTGTGGGAGACGAGGCAGAAGGAATGATGCGTTGTTTTTGGCTGAATGTTTTTTCCCTGGTTGCCGGGTTTTTACTACTTTTTTATTGTGCACAGCATGTCCGTCTCTCTGGTACTTTTTTTCGTCATTTTACGTTTTCTACAATGGCCCTGTGCTACTCGTCGGAGGAACTTCATCATTTGAACCTGCCATCACCCTTACAAGCTGGAATTTATAAAACGTGTGTTGCATTGGGGATTGCACGGCGCCCATGCTATATTCACCGAGGCTCACGTCGAACTGTAAATATCTCTCGCACCTCTGCTGACATCATCATACCCTCCTTTTGGTCCTCCTCTCGTGTCTCTCGCGCTAGTTCTAGCGTTAAATCTGAAGCCAATTTATGTAATCTTAAACCGCTGGAATCCGCAATTTTCATCGTGTTCAACATCTATTCACATGTCAGGACTGGCTCGGATCTCAAACGGTCCGATCAAATTTACATTAATAAATGCTAGATCTCTGTCTAACAAATCTTTTATTTTAAATGACTTTTTGACTTCACATGGGTTGGATATTTTATTTGTAACAGAGACCTGGCTTAGTAATGGTGATTATTCAGCTCTTAAAGAACTTGCTCCTCTGGACTACCAGTTTTTTAATTCTCCAAGATCTGTTGGTCGGGGAGGTGGATTGGCGATAATCTTCAAGAACTCTATCAAGTGCATTTCTCTACCTGATGAAAACTTTCAAACCTTTGAGGTGCAGCTTTTAAAGGTTGATCTCCCTACCCCCCTGCTCTGTGCCCTGGTATACAGACCACCTAATTTTAATAAGGACTTCATTCAAGAATTTTCTAACCTCCTGGCCTCCCTGATGCCACATTATGACAGTTTTTTGATCCTAGGTGTTCACTTTTATGGCAATGACACTCAGCTCTACTTTCCGATCAAAAATAAGAATGGTTCTTTGTCTGGTCTGTTTGACTGCCTGCATGACATAAATCGTTGGTTGGACACAAACTTTTTACAGCTTAATAATGACAAAACTGAAATTGTTATCTTTGCCCCACCAGATATGACCTCTAACTTAGCTAATCAGTTTGGTTCTCTTTCTTCAAATGTTCATGACAGTGTCAAAAATCTTGGTGTCATTTCTGATTCTAATTTGAGTTTTGATAAGCAGATCAGTGCTACTGTTAAAAGCAGTTTCTTCCAGCTAAGATCGATTGCCAAAATTAAGATGATGCTCTCTAAGAAAGACCTTGAAACTGTCATTCATGCATTTATCACCTCAAGGTTGGATTACTGTAATTCGTTATACCTGGGTCTGCCTAATTCAACTGTAAACCGTCTGCAGATGGTTCAAAACGCAGCAGCCAGGCTTTTGACTGGCACTAAAAAGTGTCAGCACATTACTCCTGTGCTTGCTTCTCTCCACTGGTTACCAGTTAAGTCCCGGATTGATTTTAAAGTTTTGCTTTTTGTTTATAAAGCATTACATGGTCTTGCCCCTCAGTACATCGGTGATCTTCTTGTCTCGTACAATGCCTCAAGATCCTTACACTCTTCCAATCAATTTCTTCTTTTTGTTCCTCGCTCACGCTACAAAACTAAAAGTGACCAGGCTTTCTCTGTGGCTGCTCCCAGACTCTGAACAGTCTCCCTCTCTATATTAGATCTTACCCCTCTGTTTCTACTTTTAAATCTTCCTTAAAAACTTATCTGTGTTTTAATTGAGGGTGTTTATATTCTTCATGTTTTCAAGGTTTGGATCCAGTATGTTAATCGTTGTTTTAATCTCTGTTTTATTCTTCTGTACAGCACTTTGGTTACAACTTCTGTTGTTTGAAATGTGCTTTATAAATTAATAAACTAAACTAAACTAAACTATAAGCAACTGAAAAAAGCACAAATGTCAGGGCATGTCAAAACTTCTCCAGGCCCCCAAAACACCCTTAGACCCCAGAGGGTTAAGAGATGTTACACTTCGTTTAGGTCATTTTGGACCCGGGTTTGTATGGAGTACCATTAGTGTCACAAATACTTAGTAAAATAATCTGTGACGTTATATTAGTGTCAAAAAACATTTGTAAAACATATTTAGCCTTTTCCCCATATCTCACAAACATTTGGGACTGAATTTGGTTGATAAACGTGAATATGTACATATGTCAATGAACTTTTGCAGCATAAAAAAACAGACCATTTTTTCATCCGAAAGGGAAAGTTTATGGAAGTAAAACTAACTTTAGTTTGAAAACTTCCCAGAGTAATATTCATGTTGTTTTAATGTTTTGTTAGAAATAAATATGTAGGTTACATTTGAACTGTTCTAGAGCAATCATGAGTTATAAATTCAAATTCCATTCATTCCAATGGGGTTAATACTGTAAATTCTTAAGATTAAATGCACTTATAACATTTCATACAATGATATATTCAAATAAAATTTCTCATCAATATTGTAAAAAATACCTATACGTATATGTTACATAATATTTTTAGGTCTTTATGGTCTAATATTCTTTATGGTCTTTTTTATTTTAAAAGAATAAAATAATTTAAAAAAAACACTTAAATAAAATCATGAAAATGCTAAATTAAAATAAATAAACGATTTTAAAATGAAAACAATCAAAATAAAACATTTACTAAAAGTTAATAAAATCATAAACGATGTAAAAATAAAATAAATTATTTTAAAATAAAGCAATCAAAATAAAATTATTAAAATAAAAAAAATTTTAAAATAAAAAAACAATCACAATATTTACTAAAAATGTATAAAATCAAAAATGTAAAATTAAGATAAATGGTTTTAAAATTTCTCATCAATATTGATCAGTTATATTTTACATAATACTTTTTGGTCTGGTTCAAGTGTAACTTTGAAATTTCAAAGATTTCTCAATTTTTTAATTAATAGAAAAAGAGTAGGCTAAATGCAGTAATAACATGGTAACATTTAAAACTGTTTTTTTTTTTTTGTTTTTTTTTTTTGTGAAGTTAAGACTTATGTTATTAAGACTTCAAAATTTGAAGTTATGTTAAGACTGTTTTATGAATTTAGAAGGACCAGGAATATGAAAATACTAGAGATTCTGAATGCATTATAAGACTTAAATCGTTTAGTTCTCATTTATGGAGCAGGAATCTAGTTGAACAGGCTCGAGCAGGGTGTGTGTGTGTGTGTGTGTTAAATCACCTGCAGGCTTTACGACTCCTCCTTTTCTGTTGATGTGTCCCACACATGTCCACACACCAGGAAGTGTTTCACAGAGACGCACAGAGAGAAAAGCAGATGCAAAGGGAGTCTCTGTCCCTCTGGAGCGCTACTATGGTCTGTTCTCGCTCGTTAATGAAGCCCTGCGTTTTCCCAGAGGACCGTTGCCACGGAAGCATGGAATTGTTAATGAGTTTCCAGCAGGAGGGAAAGTGAACCGGAGAGTTTGTGTTTCAAGCTCTGCTTTCAGGCAACAGGTTGAGTTGAGTTTCCTCTCTGGATCGATTGAGAACATTTCCATCAAGCTGGTTCTTCCTGACTGGCCATGTGAGATCTGTGTGTGTTCACTTCCATAGAGATGCTCACTCAACTCAGGGATGTTAACTCGGATTAATCAGCGATTGACCACGATGAGACGGATCACAAACATCTCGCAGGACCTGAAGAGTCCTCTGCTCAATCTGACTTCACTGTAGACTGGAATTAAACTGCTGGTTTCTCCCAAGGTTTTTTTCTCCATTCTGTCACCAATGGAGTTTTGGTTCCTTGCTGCTGTTGCCTTTGGTTTGCTTAGACACTTAATTTCCAGCAATATCGTCAACTTTAATGCACAGACATTACTTGAGCTGGACGACTGAGATGAATATTGATGTTTGCTGTTGTCTTTTTGCATTTTTTCACACAATTTTTCCTATTTTTTTTTTTTAGTTTTGGTTCCTCGCACTGTTGTTTTTAGCTTGCTTAATTTATATTGATATCGTCAACTTGAAAGCACAGATATTACTTGAACCGATGAAATCACTGAATCAATGATGAACTGACTTCAACTGGAAATTGAATGTTTCCTTCTGCATTATTACACACTATTTTTCCTATTTAATACTTTTAAGCTGCTTTGACACGATCTGTGTTGTTAAAAGTGCTATATAAATAAAGGCGACATGGATTCTTATCAGACGTATTGGAATTCGCACGTCTTGCGAGACAGCTGGCTGGAAAGTCAGGATATGGATATTTACGAAGTGGAGTCGCGGATTCCTCTGCCTCGACCTTTTCCTCTCAGTCATCTACTGCATGAGAAAAATGCCGTCGTGGTGCAAACTCAGATTTCACACGTTAACCAGCGTGACAATGGACATCTTCTTAAAGTCGTCTCCAAGATTTCCCTGCCCACGCCGCCATACAGCGTAAGACAATTATGTCAGAGCTTGATTTTGACCTTTGGTGCAGTAGGAAAGGGTTTATAGTATAGTTAGATAAGAGCTGAACACGTCGCTGTAATGAGATTCCTGGGTGTGTTTGTGTGTGTTTTGTGTTCACATGGGATCAGGCTGACTTTTGTTGAAGCTCCTCAGTAGTTTCTTATGAGTTTGTAACCACATGAAGACGATCAAACGCTTGTTGACTTTGTGTGTAGCTTTAAAGCTGAACAATACTGTTCAAAAGATTGGGGTCAGTAAGGTTTTTTTTGAAAGAAGTCACCAAGGCTGCATTTATTTGATTAAAAATGCTGTAAAAAGTAGTGAAATATTTTTGTTGAAAAATGGCTGTTTTCTTTGTGAGTATCTGATAAACTGTAATTTATTTCTGTGATCAAATCTGAATTTTCAGCATCATTACTCCAGTCTTCAGTGTCACATGATCCTTCAGAAATCATTCTAATATGCTGATTTGCTGTTCAAGAAACATTTCTGATTATTATCAATGTTGAAAACAGTTGTTCTGCACAATATTTAATTGTGGAAACTGATACATTTTATTTTTCAGGATTCACAGATGAATAGAAAGTTCAAAAGAACAGCATTTATTAGAAATGGAAATCTTTTGTGACATTATAAATGTCTTTACTGGCACTTTTGAGAAATTTAATGCAGCCTTGATGAATAAAAATATTAGTTTCCTTAAAAAAAAATCTCACTAAAAGAATACAATTATAAAAAATGTAAAATGACAAAAATAAATGATTTTAAAATAAAAACAATCAAAATGAAACAATTCATAAATATTAATAAAATTATGAAAATTCTAAATTAAAAATAAATAAATGATTTTAAAATGAAAGAAATACAAATAAAACATTTACTAAATGTTAATAAAATCATAAAATTCTAAAAAATAAAGTAAATGATTTTAAAATAAAGCAATCAAAATAAAACACTTAAATTATTAAAATCATAAAAATTGAATGTAAAATAAATCAGAATGAAATAATTACTAAAAATGCATAAAATAAAAACTATTTAAATAAATACAAATCAAAATAAAACAGTAAAAATGAGTTTTCTAGGCATTTATTATAATGCTTTTTTATTAATTCTTCAAAGTAATTTAATAAAGCGTTATCTCTTCTCCATGACCCTCAAAATAGCATACAAAATCATATTGAATTGCACAATGAACGCCATCCACAATGATGCTCTGCTCGTCTGTTTTCTGATGAATGTTCTGTTCTAGAAACATTAAAGAAGTGAATTTGCTCCAGAAACTCTTCCGTCTCTGGATGTTTCTCCACTGACTGGGTCTCATAGAAGCAGATTTGCTTTTTCTTGAACGTGCAGATATAAACCAGTATTTGTTATTACAGTGGATATTCTGAATTAATGGCAGCCGTTTTATTTGTTTGTGATCGTGTTGAGCACACTGTCTCTCGGTCTCTGTCAGCTGGAGCACGCGCGGATCACACAGACGGAGCTGATGAGAGAGAAGTTCAGGCACAGTGAGGAGATGGAGGAGCTGCAGCGCAGACAGGAGGAGCTGCAGGAGCGTCTGGGAGAGGAGGCGCGAGCGCGGGAGCAGCTGGCCCTGGAGCTGCACAAAGCTGAAGGTGTGTATGGTGTTTTTGCTACTTTGTGAGGACCCCGTAAAGACAGGATCTTTTATATGAGACTATAAGATGAATAAATATACTATCATCCAAACCTAAACCTACCAGTCACTCAAAACATTCTTATATTTAGATATAAGAGTATTTTAACATTCTTATATAAGAATGTTATATGTGACCCTGGAGCACAAAAGCAGTCTTAAGTAGCACAGGTATATTTGTAGCAATAGCCAACAATACATTGTATGGGTCAAAATTATCCATTTTTCTTTTATGCCAAAAATCATTAGGATATTAAGTAAAGATCATGTTCCATGAAGATATTTTGTAAATTTCCTACCGTAAATATATCAAAACTTAATTTTTGATTAGTAATATGCATTGCTAAGAACTTCATTTGGACAACTTTAAAGGCGATTTTCTCAGTATTTAGATTTTTTTGCTCCCTCAGATTCCAGATTTTCAAATAGTTGTATCTCAGCCAAATATTGTCCTATCCTAACAAACCATACATCAATGGAAAGATTATTTATTCAGCTTCAGATGATGTATAAATCTCAATTTCAAAAAATTGACCCTTATGACTGGTTTTATGGTCCAGGGTCACATATATAAGAATGTTTTAACATTCTTAAAACATGTTTTAACATTCTTATATATTACATTCTTATATAAGGACGTTTTAATATTCTTCTTTATGTAAGAATGTTAAAATGAAGTTAGGTTTCTGTGGCTAGTAGGTTTAGGGTTG
>CM077245.1:1404670-1457170 GCA_039654775.1 Spinibarbus caldwelli
TTTTATTTTTATGATTATTTTTTGTCATTTTTTTAATGTGTTTTTTAATCATTTACTTATTTTTTACATTGATTTTATACAATTTTAGTAAATGTTATATTTAAATGGTTTTTCTTTTAAAATAATGTGTTTTCAGTGTTTTTAGAAGGCAGTTTCATCCTCAAAATGCTGCAAAAGAGGTGAACACAATAGCAAAAGATGTCCAAACATGTTTTTCCATTTTTTTTCTATGTAAACATGCATGTTTACATAGAAAAAAAAACAATGGAAAAACATGTTTTGTGTGCATTTTTATGATTAGTGATCAGAACAAACCACTAAAACTAAAGTCATGATGGTTAGCTCAAAGTGTTAGATTAGTGAGTTCAGCTTCGTGCAGATGTTTTCATGTGTATGATTGTAATATTGATGTTTTTTTAAGGATCAGTGCTGTAGTGGTCATGTTGACACTGTGTGTGTGTGTGTGTGTGTGTGTGTGTGTGTGTGTGTGTGTGTGTGTGTGTATGTTGGTTTTGCTGGTAGTGTGTATAGCGCTGTATTTTCTGTCATGTGTGCTGTATGAAGCTCTTTTGTTAGTCTGATGGCTCGCTGTGGCCTCATTTCATTTGCAAATGAGCTGAAACATGGTCAGATCTGTCATATTCTTGAGCTCAAGTATCTTATTTGTGCATGTGAATGACTGACCCTGTGTGTGTGTGTGTGTTTGTGTGTGTGTGGCCCTATTCAACACCATCAGCTTCACAGGTAAAGCTATCAGGAAATGAGTTTTAGGAGTTCAGGTTTTGTTTTCGTCGTAAATATTCAGTTTGAAACACTTTAATGGTCAAAGTGGAGAAGAATGTGGGAAAGGTGACAGAGTTTACTGAGAGGAGGATCATTGACCTGGAACAGATTCAGGGCAGAAACGCTTTGTTGTCACGTTCAGATCCTGTTAACCAAATACAGCCTGACATGCTCTGTGTGTGTGAGTGTGTGTGTGTGTGTGTGTGTGTTTCTGTCCTTTACATAACACATGCAAATTAATGAAATGCTATATTTCATATCAGCTGTCCAAAATTACATCACACAAAAACAAACATTAACTCAAGCTTACAAATGGAGACTTTAAGTCACCAAAAATCATTTTAATTTACCCATTATTATTATTATTATTATTATTATTATTATTATTAATAATAATAATAATAATAATAATAATAATAATAATGTTTTGTGCATTAATATATTTAATATTAATATATATAATAATTATAATATAAAATAGTAAACAATAGTGTTTTATTTGTTTTATTTTATTTGTTCACCCGAAAATCATTTACTCAACCTTATTTTGTTTCAAACATATATTTATTAATAATAATAATAATAATGTTTTTAAGTAACAATGATTAATTTGCTTTATTTAGTAATAATACGTAATAATTATAATTTTAATAATAAACAACATAATAATAATGTTTTATTTTTATTTTTATTTAAACATATACTACTACTACTAATAATAATAATAATAATAATAATAACAACAACAGTAGTAGTAGTAGTAGTAATAATTATATTTTATATATTGTTATTATTATTATTATTATTATTATTATTACTATTAACAATAATAATAATGTTATTTATTTATAATTAATTGATAATAATTTTTGTTATTTTAAGTCAGAATATAATAATAATAATAATAATAATAATAAAAAAAAAATAATTATTATTATTAGTTTTATTTATTTATAATTAATTTATAATAATATTATTTATTTACGTTGTTTTAAATCTATATTATTTAATAATATTAATTTATGATTATTGTTAATGATAATAGATTTATTTATTTATTATTAATTTATAATAATAATAATATTTATTTATGTTGTTTTAAATCTGTTATTCAATAATAATAATAATAATAATTATTATTATTATTATTATTATTATTATTTGTTTGTAATAATAGTAATAACAATAATAAATTTATTTATTTTAATTAATTTATAATAATAATATTTATGTTGTTTTAAATCTGTATTATTCAATAATAATAATATTAAAAATAACAATGTTGTATTTGTTTAATTTTATTTGTTCACTCAAAACTGTTCAGCTTGACGTGTGACAGAAAACACTGCAGAAGTGTCATTCATCATCCTGTCGCAATTAACGATGGCTAAAGTTGGTGTCTGTGCTGCAGGTTTGATTGACGGCTACACCGGCGAGCGTTTGGCGCTGGAGCAGCAGATCCGCGAGCACTCAGAGCTGCAGCTGCATCTGGAGCAGGAGCTAAGCGTAACCGCTAGCCGTCTGCGCGAACTCGAGCAGGAGCGCCAGCAGATTCAAGACGAACGCGAACTTCTGTCACGACAACAGGACGCCATGAGAGACGGGGCGGGGCCCAGAGAGCTACGTATGTCACATGACTCACTCACTGCCAATCCTTTGGATTACATCGCAGAGAAATAACGTCCGAATAATAACGATTGATTAGCTGAAGGTGTTCATGGGTAAAATCAGAGCTGCTGCAGTACGATTAACTCATGATTTATTTCTTTATAGGTTGAATCAGTATTCATTCTCAAGGCCTGTCATGCCAAAATCAACAGCATAAAATGTGACTCTGGCCACAGTCAATAAGGGTCAATTTTTTGACATTGAATAAATAAGTTTTATTTTTATTTATTTATTTATTTTTTTTATAATTTTCATTATTTGTGTGACACTTAAGTAATGTTATTTTAGTATTGTTTATGTACTATTGTAGTAATTAAGAATAGTGTATTAAATTTTATAATAATAATTAGTTATATACTATAATAATATTTAATTAACTTTTGTTTTTAGAATTTGTTTTACTTTGTTTCAATATAGTGTCATTTTTAGTAGGGTTTTTTTTATTTAAATGTTTTTTTTAGTGAAAATAACTTTTAAAAGTTTTTAGTTTCAGTTAATAACAACACTGCAATTATTATTTTGGATTTTATTTTATTTCAATTATTGAAAACAACTTTTAATAGATATTAAGTCCCTATGTTCCCCACCCCCTAAATGTAAAAACACACTTTGCTTTTGTTTATGTTCCAAACGTCTCTGAAAATTGACGTTTCGTTGTGATTGTTGCGTCACATTTGTTGTGAACAGGCCTTCAGGTGTGATTTGAGCTGTTTTCAGGTCCAGTGCATGATGTGCCAAACTCCCGCAGAAAAATCTGAAGAGGCTTTAACAGCAAACAAACACAAACAGCAGCTGCGGATCATGCTGTCTTCAAGTTTCTGCCTTCTTTCCTCCTGTATTTGCATGATGAACGTGTTGTTTTCACTCTCTCTATCCTCAGGACTAGTTGAGGCTGCTCTTGACGCAGCACCTGAAGCAGGTGTGTGTGTGTGTGTGTGTGTTCATGGCCAGCACGCTGTGTATCACTGATTGATCGATTGATTGATTGATTGATTGACAGGCACGCGCTGATCAATAAGATGGAGCTTTGCTTGCTTTGGGCTCCACTGATGGACTAACTGCTGCCTCGTCTGCTTGAGCTCATTAACATCTCACACTCATATTTGCTGGAAAAATACGCTAGCAAGGGTTAACCGCGGCTAGCAGCTATTGAACAGCCATCTTCAGGACTGTGGTATCTCACCTGGAATTTATTTAATAATAATATATAATACTTGTAATAATATGTAATAATAAGTAATAATCAGGGTTACTATAGTAAACTGCAACTAAAACCATAAAAAAGTTACTTATGGTCTGTTATTTTATTATCAAGGATGTACTATTATAGTTTTCGGTAATATTTCGAAGTAGATTTTATAAAATAAATTTAAAAATGATAAATTTTTTAAATAAAAAATTATAATAAAAATTCACTGAAATAAAATGAAATATAAAAAATAAACTTCATTTTATTTCAGCTAGTTGCCAAAGTAACATTTCTATTCTTTGTTTAGTTTAATAAAATAAAACAAATATTAACTGAAACAAAATGTAAACTTGTTTTATCTAGTTCTAAGGTATAATTTCTCATTTTTCTTTAGTTTAATAAAATAAACCTTAACTGAAATAAAATATGAAAAATAAACTTATTTCTAGTTGCCAAGGCAACAATTCTTATTTTCGTTGGGTTGGATAAAATAAAATAAACATTAACTGAAATAAAATAAAATATGAAAAAACTTGAAGGATTTCTCATTTTTGACTAAACCTACATAAACTAAAATTATTAAATACAATTAGAAAATCTATATAGACTTATAAAGAAATAATGAAAATGACAAAACACACAACTTTAACTAAAATTAAATTGGAAACAAAATATAAAAATAAAATCTGATTCAAAACCTTAACAAAAACCATAGTAGTATATTGATAATAAAATAACACTGACCATAATAATAATAATAATAATAATAGTAATAATAATAATAATAAAAGTAATAGATCTACTTTCTTAAGCTCAGTTTTCTTTGCAGAGACATTGACGTAAAACGATAATAACAGTATTCATAAATAAACACAAATTCAAAACACATTGTATGTTAATGCTAAAAATTGTAATGGTAAATATTTGATTATTTTCAGTGAGGATTTTGCCTTATTTAACTTAATATACTTCATTAAGTGTGAGAGCAGCTGTGTGTCTGCATTAGACTGTGATTTGTCCTCAGCTGATGGCTGTTCAATAAGGCACAGGTTTCTTTTTCCTTTCCTTTCTGTTTTACATTTGCACTTTAACCCCGCCCCTCCTGTGACATCACAGGCTCCGCCCCTCATCCTCTCCTGCACTGTGGGTTGGTTCAGTGGTTGCTGATGGGATCATGTGATCATGGATCGTACAGGAATGGGAACGATTGTGGAAAATGGGAAATGTGTCTCGCCGATGTGCAAAAGTGGAGAACTGCAGAGAACATTTACAAAAACATGTCATGATCATCACAAAATCAAAAGAACAAAACAAGAAATTACATTTTGCAAAAAGAAAATTAAATATATACTACAGTATTTATATTCTATTACAGCATTTTTTTTATATTTTGAATTAGCTTTTGTTTTCATTGCAAGTTTTAAGCTTTATTTTTATTTCAGTTTTAGTAACTTTAGTATTTCAATATAAACTTCAAAAAGTTTATCAGAACATTTTTAAGAACATTTTTAAGTTTTATCTAATATTTATCTTTTATTTTATTTTGTTTCAGCTTCATTTCAGTTAGCATAAGCAGCTTTTAATAGTTTGTTTTAGTTAAAAATAGCAAACATTGGAATAAAGCAAATTTTCTAGCTTTTGTATTAGTATCTTTAGTATTTTTATTAATTTATTTTAATTTCAGTTTTAGTGATTTTAGTGACTGAGTATTTCAGTTTAAACTCATTTTATTTCAGTAAAGTTGCCAAGGGCGCATTTTTGAGTTTTATCTATTATTTTATTTTATTTTATTATTTTTTATTTTTGTATTTTATTTTATTGTATTTTATATTTTATTTCAGGTTTATTTCAGTTAGCATAAATAAAGTTTAATAGTTTGTTTTAGTTAAAAATAACAAACACTGCAATAAAGAAAATTTTATAGCTTTTGTATTTGTTTTAATGTTTCGTTTTAATTTTAGTTTAAATTTCAATAGGTGCTTTTCATTTTTATTTTTTTAATATTTCTATTTAGATTTAATTTATTTTTTGTTTTAGTAATTTTACTACTTCAGCTTATTTCAGTTACTTGTCAAGGCAACATTTATAATCAACGTTTAAGTTTTTCATCTAATATTTATAGTTCATTCCAGCTTTATTTCAATTAACGAAAACAACTTTTAATATTTAATGTTTCATTAATATTTATTCTATTTAAATTTTATATTAATTTAGCTGTAGTTTTAGTTAACAATAGAAACAAATTATTTGTATTTATAAAAAATTAAAGAAAATTAAGCACATTTTCCTCAAAAAATGTTCAGTTCTATCAAAATGTGATTTTCTCTTTGTTTCTTTTGATTTTGTGTTTAAATATGATCTGAACATGTTGACAAATTTCCTGAGATTCGTTTTACTGAGCAGTTTATTTCCTATAAATTAAGTTTGCAATTTGCTACAGACTACAGCTGCATTTTATTATGCGCTGAGAACATAATCATTCTTTAAAGCAGATCTTAAAGAGCTTTAATAAAAGCTTTAATTACATAGAGACTTGGACATGACAGTTCAAAAGCTGTAAATGTATCTCTGAATCTCCATGTTTTGTCATTGAGCGTCTGTGGTCTCTAACGAGCGTCTGGCTGTCCTCAGACCTGCTGGAGGAGACGGAGAAGCTGATGGCGGAGAAGGTGGAGGTGCAGCGGCAGGCGCAGAAGGAGAGCGGTGAGCTGCTGCAGCAGGTGAAGCAGCTGGAGGCGGAGCTGGAGGAGCAGCTGAGCCGACTGCAGGAGCTGCAGGAGTCACGCAGCTCAGAGACAGCCGACCTGCGGCAGCAGATACAGGCCTTAGAGAAACAGCTGGAGAACAACCGCAAGTTCATGGACGTGAGTCACTCAGCCTCTTTCTTCATCCTCTGAGCTCATATCTCACAGTTCTGAGCTTATATCTCAGTTCTGAGTCTATATCTCGCAGTTCTGAGCTCATATCTCACAGTTCTGAGCTTATATCTCAGTTCTGAGTCTATATCTCGCAGTTCTGAGCTCGTATCTCTCAGTTCTGAGTTTATATCTCGCAGTTCTGAGTTTACATCTCGCAGTTCTGAGTTTATATCTCGCAGTTCTGAGCTCGTATCTCGCAGTTCTGAGTTTATATCTCGCAGTTCTGAGCTCGTATCTCGCAGTTCTGAGTTCATATCTCGCAGTTCTGAGTTTATATCTCGCAGTTCTGAGCTCGTATCTCGCAGTTCTGAGTTCATATCTCGCAGTTCTGAGTTTATATCTCGCAGTTCTGAGCTCGTATCTCGCAGTTCTGAGTTCATATCTCGCAGTTCTGAGCTCGTATCTCGCAGTTCTGAGTTCATATCTCGCAGTTCTGAGTTCATATCTCGCAGTTCTGAGCTCGTATCTCGCAGTTCTGAGCTTATATCTCGCAGTTCTGAGTTCATATCTCGCAGTTCTGAGTTCATATCTCGCAGTTCTGAGCTCGTATCTCGCAGTTCTGAGCTCGTATCTCGCAGTTCTGAGCTCGTATCTCAGTTCTGAGTTTATATCTCGCAGTTCTGAGTTCATATCTCGCAGTTCTGAGTTCATATCTCGCAGTTCTGAGTTTATATCTCGCAGTTCTGAGTTTATATCTCGCAGTTCTGAGTTCATATCTCGCAGTTCTGAGCTCGTATCTCGCAGTTCTGAGCTCGTATCTCAGTTCTGAGTTTATATCTCGCAGTTCTGAGTTCATATCTCGCAGTTCTGAGTTCATATCTCGCAGTTCTGAGTTTATATCTCGCAGTTCTGAGTTTATATCTCGCAGTTCTGAGTTCATATCTCGCAGTTCTGAGTTCATATCTCGCAGTTCTGAGTTCATATCTCGCAGTTCTGAGCTCATATCTCGCAGTTCTGAGTTCATATCTCGCAGTTCTGAGCTCATATCTTACAATTCAGACTTTTTTCCAAAATTCTGAGTTTATATCTCGTAATTCTGACTTTTCTCACAATTCTGACTTTTTT
Source organism: Spinibarbus caldwelli (assembly GCA_039654775.1). Taxonomy (NCBI): domain Eukaryota; kingdom Metazoa; phylum Chordata; class Actinopteri; order Cypriniformes; family Cyprinidae; genus Spinibarbus; species Spinibarbus caldwelli. Next base: position 1,412,294 of record CM077245.1, read on the forward strand.
TATCACAATTCAGACTTTTTTCTTGCAATTCTGAGTTTATATCGCAATTCTGACTTTTTTCTCGCAATTCTGAGTTTATAACTCGCAATTCTGAGTTTATAACTCGCAATTCTGACTTTCTCGTAATTCTGAGTTTATATCTCTCAATTCTGAGTTCATATCTCACAGTTCTGAGTTTACGTTGCAATTAAATTTTTCTCGCAGTTCTGAGTTTGTGCAAATCTGTTTTTCTTGCAATACTGACTTTTTTCTCAATTCTGACTTTTTTACCCAAGTTTTTTCTCATAACTGACTTTTTTTCACATAATTATGAAATTTTTCTTGCTATTCTGTTGTTCTCACAATTCTGAGTTTATTTTGCGCAATTCTGACGTTTTCTCTTAATTTTTTCCCCTCAATTCTTACATTTGTATTTAGTCATTAGTTTTTTCTCGCAATTGGCTTTTTCTCACAAGTTTTTATCTTGCAATTTAATTTTTCTTGCAATTCTGTTTTGTTTCACAATTCTGACTTTTTTCTCTCTGTTCTGGTTTTCTCACAATTCTGAGTTTATTTTGTGCAATTCTGACGTTTTTCCCGCAATTCTGAGTGTTGCTTAATTCTGACTTTTTCTTGAAAGTTTTTTTTTTTCTGTCAATTCTTACATTTAAATTTATATTTAGTCATTTAGCAGACGCTTTCATCCAAAGCGACATTTAATTCTGACTTTTTTTTTTTTGCAGTTCTGACTGTTCTCCCAATTTTCAGTTTATTTCTCACAATCCTTAACTTTTTTGCAATTCTGACTTTTTTCTTATAATTCTGAATTTACATCTTTTGCAATTTCTGACTTTTTTCTTTATTTTTTCACAATTTTGACTTTTTTTCTCACTCTGAATTGTGAAACGTAAACTCAGAACTGAGATAAAAAGTCAATGAGATAAGTCACAATTACCTTTTTAATTAATTGATTTATTTTTTGTTCTTTAGCAGAAATAATTTTCCATAATAATGTGATAAATGCAATAAGCGACTAATTGCTTCTCTTCCACATTCATTAAACATTTTTTTCCTAACCAGCAATCACAAAACCCGTATCAGTCAGACGGTATTATGTTTAAACGCATGGAGCTCAGCAGATGTTTTTGTGTGGTTTAGCGTGTTTGTATGCTAATCGTTTCTCATCATCTGTGCTTGAGTCTGAGTGTTTCTGTCCTTTCTCTTTCAGGAGCAAGCGGCAGACAGGGAACACGAGCGAGACGTCTTTCAGCAGGAGATTCACAACCTGGAGCAGCAGCTGAAGAATCCCGGCAAAACACAGACAGGAAGTGAGCGCCGCGACAGAGAGGTACGACACGCTATCGCTAGCCCCACAGCCACAGGCTAGTTTCACTCTCGTCTTCAGACAATGAGCTGCAGATGGAGTCTGATATCAGTCAGAGTATTGATTTACACACACCACACCTCCAAACATCACAACAAACCTGAATACCAGCAACAGTGTTCGGAAATATTCTGTTTACAGTCATTAAATGCTATTCGTATCCCATTTTACTTCCATAATGTTTGGTGTCCGATAGAAAGACTGTCTGCCTGACCTCATCTCTGAATTAAAAGAACACAATCTTTAAAACTGCAGGTTTACAGCACTGCGGGAAAGTGGAGTAGATTGTATATTTCTAAGTTTTGAATTTGTTATCATTTGTTAAATTTGTGTTTTTTTAAAAAAAAAATGCAGCAGAGTCGCTGCACGACTATTGAAGCGTTCAAAGAAACTGATTGGCCCATAAAGTGACAAAAGTCATTCACAAAAGGTCTTGTCTACTGTAGAAAATATTTTAATGTGTTTTTTCCTTTATAGAATTGCAAAGTCTGATTTGTGTTTGGATGTTCATATGAATACACACACGTACAGTATATATTTTGAAAATATTTACATGTATATATTTATATTCATATAATTGATATTGTTTAAATATTTTAAATATATAAAAATAAAATTTTTCTTAATTATACAAATGCAAATACATATACACACACACAGTACACACACATATATAATGTGAACACAAACTTTTATTTTGGATGCAATTAATCGTTTGACAGCACTAATAAATATATATATATATATATATATATATATATATATATACACACACACACACACACAGACACATACATATTTATTTATAAATAAAATGATCCATTGTAGTTCTGTGTAATATTGTGCTGCAGTGTGATCATGATGTTAACATTTCTTCCAGTCAGTAAATAGCACACATTAAGGGATGTTTTTCAGCATCAGCATGTGCCGTAATAAAAACACATGCGCCAAATCACAGGCAGTTGCCAGGCACACACACACACACACACACACACACACACACTCACTCACTCACTCACTCACACACACACACACACACACACACACACACACACACACACTCTCTCTCTCTGTCTGACGTATCTGTCTGTGTGTGTGTGTGTGTCTCTCTGTGTGTGTGTGTGTGTGTGTGTGTCTGTCTCTCTCTCTCTGTGTGTGTGTGTGTGTGTCTTTGTGTGTGTCAGGTTGAGGAGCTGAGTGCGGCTCTGCAGGAGAAGGCAGACTGGTGCAGTGAGCTGCTGCTGAGCTCAGAGCAGCTGCAGAGAGATGTGTCTGAGAGAGACGAGGAGATCGAGACGCTGGGAGCGCGACTGAGAGAGCTGGAGCACACGCTCATGCACAGGGTCAGTGCTGCTGCTCCAGACGCTAATGCTAGTGCTGCTAGCTGACAGAGAGTGTGTGTGTGAGAGAGTGAGGATGCAGTGGTTCAGCATCACGTCTCGGCTTTAATGATCATATTCTGTTTCTGTGTGAGTGAGAGATCTATGTGTGTGTGTGTGTGTGTGTGTAATAGTGATTTGATAGATGTGCGGGAGGGATTGTTGTCTTAGTAGTGAGATTATCTAGATGTTATTCTTATTTTTTTATCTTGAATATTTTTAGCGTGTTTCTGGCGGTCACAGGACAGGCTCAACATGCTAAAGCCACGTTATGGAAAATATGTAGATTTTCACATTGCTATTTATATATTTTCTAAAGAGGTAATATATAAAAAATATATTTATTATTATTATTATTATTATTATTATTATTAATTTATTATTTTTTTATTTTGAGTATTGTTTTTTTGTCTTTCCATTTTTTTACATTTTTAATATTTTTATTGTTATTATTATTTGTATTATTTTTTTAATTAAATTTTTATTTTGAATACTATAGTTATTATTTTGTCATTAGACTGTTTTATTTGTAATATTGATAGTATTGTTATTATTAAGATTTATATTTTTAATTTTCTTGTTCAACTTTTATATTTGAAATATTGTTTTGTCATTCGATTTGAATTTGAATATTATTACTTCAGTTATTATCATTATTTTGTTGTCAGACATTTCATTTTGAATATTAATATTATTAATACCTTTTTATTGATATTTTGTCATTCAGCATTTTTTAATATTATTATTATTATTTTGTTGTCAGACTTATTTTGAATATTAATATTATTATTATTATTATTATTACCATTTATTATTTTGTCATTCAACTTATTTTGAATATTTATTATTATTATTATTATTAGTAGTAGTAGTAGTAGTAGTAGTAGTAGTAGTATTTTGTATTTCAACTTTTATTTTAAATGTTATTTTTATTATTATTATTTTATTACTATTGTTGTAGTTATTATTATATATAGCTGAGTGCTGTCTAATAGTGAACTGCAGAACTACATATTTTTCTAAACAGTAGGTAGATGAGTATAACAGGTGATCATTCTCACAGAAGCCTGTATGATTACGCTGGTTTTGGAGTCACTTAATGCTGAGTGGATGTGTTTACTTTAGTCGTGTTTTTGTGCTCAGAAAGCACAGTCCAATCTTAGTGTCTGTGTGCAGGTTGAGGAGGTTCAGCATGTGTCGATGGCAGACAGAGCAGACGTCACACTGGAAGCACAGCTGCAGACCGAGAGAGAGGCTCTGGACAGGAAGGAGAAAGAGGTACTTCCTGTCAACTCACCCATTCCAGCAACTCCATGCATTACACAACAGAACTGTGTATAGAGATGTGATTTTATAATACTACTTAGTACTCTGTAGTGCTCAACACTTTCAGCTCAAAGTGAACTCTTTAGCATAGACCTGTAAGCTCTGAACAAAACCAGATTTAAAAGTATAAGAAGAGTATTTTTATTATCAGAAAACACCAGTACTGTTGTTTATGCTATAACACTCAGACATCCCATATTACGCTCCATTACCTCTTCATTGTGGAGATGATTCCTGTTTCCATGGTAACAGCGACTATTATGGGTAGTGTAGAACATCACTGGAAAATCGTCAAACAGGTTATGGCCAAAAATCAGTTTCTGTGTGGATTTTTACAAATATTTTTATATATTAGTTTCCCATTGTAATTTTTCTGGATTCTATTTTTCCCCCCCTGTTTTAAGCACATCTAATTAATTGAGTTCATGAAACTTAAACAATTTTGCAAGAATTTGACAAAAAGAATGTTTAACAAAAATAACATTTTTCATCAGTTTTATTTTTATTTTATTTTAAATCAGTTTTATTTTTTTCCCTAAAATCTTTTTTTTTTTTTTTTTATACATTTTTCTGGATTCCATGATTTTTCCATTTTAATTTGCCTGCATTCCGTTTTAATGGTTAAACTAAAGTTTAGTCATCAAAAAGCATGTCAGTAATCATGAAACATATATAATTTTAAAAACAATTTATTAAAAGTTTAATAAAAAGTAATTTTTAGGTCCCTGTTAAATCCATTCTATATTTGTTTGCCCAAATTCTGTTTTCATTTTTTTCTGGATTTCGTTCTAATGGTTAAATTAAATTTAGTACCAATCAAAAAGCATGTCTAATTAATTGAAATCATAAAACGTATACAATTTAACAAAAATTTATTAAAAGTAATTAAAAATAAAAAATTAAGTCCCTATTAAATCAGTTTTATTTTTCCAAAATCCAGTTTTGTTACCACTTATAACCAAAAAGCATGTCTAATCAATTAAATTTAAAAAACTTTGACAATATTATAATTTATTAAATTTTTTATTCTTTTACAATAATAGGGCCCTATGAAATTTTTTATTTTTTTCAGAAATAATTCATTGTCTGTTTCTGGATGATTTAATATATAATCAAATTAAGGCATAAAACATTAGCAACTTAATTAATCTCTTAAAAAATTTAATTTAAAAATCGAGCTGCTCAAGTTTTATTGTTAAAATTAAAGCATGGAAGATAAAGTAAAGTTTTATTAATTTTATAGTCTGGCTAAAATGAGAACTACCAGATTTCAGAATAGCCTTTTTCCAGTAGCCTTAAAGACTCTACCATGTCATTTTTTTTTCTCTCTTGTGTAATATTGTAATGTTGTAAGTGTTTTTTTTTTTTTAATGTGTGGGATGCCTCATACCGGCAGAAAATTCCTTGTGTGTTATGCATACCTTGCCAATAAATGTTGATTGATATTGATATTTTAAACATGATTTGTGTGTGTTTAGATCGTGAATCTGGAGGAGCAGCTGGAGCAGTTTCGTGAGGAGCTGGAGAACAAGAGCGAGGAGGTGAATCAGCTCCACATGCAGCTGGAGATCCAGAGGAAGGAGATCAGCAGCCATCAGCAGGACCTGCAGGCTCAGGCCCGGCTCGCACAGGTCCCATTCACACTCATGTTTATTACTTCAGCTGCTTTACCTTCTGTCTTTAGGCTCTGCCCACGCTCGTCTCATTTCACACAGAGATATCCAGAGCGTTACTGCAGTCTAATGGCCCGTTCACATCAAGAACAATAGCTATACGTGACCCTGGACCACAAAACCAGTCATAAGGGTCAATTTTTTTAAACTGAGATTTATACATCATCTGAAAGCTGAAAAAATAAGCTTTGCGTTGATGTATGTTTTGTTAGGACTTGTTAGGAAAATCTGAAAAAAATCTAAATACTGAGAAAATCACCTTTAAAGTTGTCCAAATGAAGTTCTTAGCTATGCATATTGCTAATCAGAAATGAAGTTTTGATATATTTACAGTAGGACATTTACTAAATATCTTCATGGAACATGATCTTTACTTAATATCCTAATGATTTTTGGCATAAAAGAAAAATGGATAATTTTGACCCATACAATGTATTTTTGGCTGTTGCTACAAATATACCTGTGCTACTTAAGATGATAAGACATATCATGGATGATCTCGTTCTGTTTATTATAAGTTGCGATGCAGTTTTGTCGTCTGTCTGTTTAAATGCTGGAGCTCTTTAAAGCAGGATGGATTCTGATTGGCTGTCAATGTTTTTATCGTTCATCAGCTGGAAAACAAACACTATGATATCGTTGTCATTATATTTGTGGTGTGGACTTGCTATAGAGTTATAGTGATTATTAAAACTGTTATAGTATATTATAGTTATTGTTCCTGCTGTGAACAGGCTGAAATGTTCAGTGTAATTTATGTTTTAGGTCAAACTGTATGTATTAATGTGTATTTATTAATGTCTCTTTCAGAGCAAAACCCATGTTTACTGCAGTCGTCACATTGCAAAATATTTTCTTGTTTAGTAATTTTGGCTTGTTTTCCTGTACAAATATATAAACACAAAAATGAAGACATGCACAATTACATGAGATATTAAGACTGTTTTCTGAAAAATGAATTAAAGTTAAGTGAGTTTAAGTTTTAAAACAAGAATAAATATCTCCCAACGGTGTCAGAAAAGTAAACTTCATTCAAAGAGAAAACTAGTTTACTTGTAGTTAAAGTTTATTTTTAAAAAATATTTTCCCAAAAAAAAAAAAAAAATGTTTTTCAAAAAAATTTAAATGTTATTTTTAAAGTTTAAAAATAAAATGTTATTACTATTATTATTATTATTATTATTATTATTATTATCATTATTATTATTTATTTTTATTTATATATTTTTCAGAACCCATTGGCAGATATTTTTTCTTGTTTTAAGCATAAAGTCACTTAATTTTGATGCATTTATTTCAGAAAACTTTGTATGTGATGCCATTTTGCTTATCAAGTTAATGCATCTTGATTTAGAAAACAATTTACTGGAAAACAAGACAAAAATTAAAAGTAAGAAAACATTTTTGCAGTGCACATCTTATACTGTCTGTCTGATATATGTGTATTTATATATGTACGTATGTGTGTGAACAAGTTAATGTTTTATTGAAGTCAACATGAAATGTTTGCAGTTTAAAAAATACAATTTACAAGAACAAATATCTGCCAGAAAAATCATAATTTAAAGGAAAACTGATTATTTTTCTGACCCCATTGGCAGATATTTTTAAACATAAATTTGCTTAATTTAAAACGTTTTCAGAAAAGAAGACTTAATATATTAAGTAATTTTCCTTGAGTAAATGCATTTTTATTTAAGAATATTGAGGAAAACGACAAAAATACTGAGTAAAAAATAAAAAAAAATTTTGCAATGAAGGAAAAGGTGTAAAAAAAGGATTCATAATGTCAGCAAAGAGTTTGAGCAAATTATTAAATCTTAATGACAGATTATGAAGACAAAGCTTTTCCTTTATAATAACATGCACTGATGAACAGTGTTGGGGAAAGTTACTTTTAAAAGTAATTCATTACAATATTGCGTTACTTCCTAAAAAAGTAACTAATTAGTTACATTTTATGGAAAGTAATGTGTTACGTTACTTTTGAGTTACTTTTTAAATCTGGGCAGGGCTTGCTTGTTTATTTTTAATATAAAAGAGTTCTTTTACAAACGTAAAAGCCCTATTCACACCAAAAGTGAAATGAATACACCTCAGGCTGAAGGAAATGTAAATTCACGTCTGTACAGTAAACAAATCGCATGAAGAATATGACGCAGGAGAAGAAAGTTCAACACTATTCTGCAATAACAAAAATCAAACAAACATTTTTGCTTATTAGTATGATTGAATTGGATCATCGAAGGTCAGCAGCAAAGACATTGGTTAATAAAATGGGATTAAATACATAAATTATATTTGTCTTATTTAACATATTTAATTATTGCAGGTTTGTATAATATTGAGTTTGCATTTGACTGTTTTTATTCATTTTGAGGAACACTGAATCTGTTCTTGTGAAGTGAGATGAGTAAACACGTTCATATTTAATCTGAAACTACAGTAAGATCATGTTACTTAGTCCCGATTTCTCTCAACATGGCAACACAAGAGCTGTCAGTCAATACATGGGAAACATTACCATTACTTATTTGAAAAAGTAACTCCTTCTAAATTAAAAAGTAATGTTACTTTACTAGTTACTTTAAAAAAGTAATCTAAGCAACACTGCTGATGAATCATTCACCTCAAGACCCGATTAAGATAAAATAGACATTTCATGTTGACTTGAATATGAATCAGAGAGTGTGAGTGTCAAACAGAGATCATCTCGACGCTAATCTTAGCTCCTGCCGCAGCCTAAATCGCCTAAATTCAGAGTCATGTGATGATGTTTAACTCTTGAAGGTCTTGGAGGAGAAGGACAGGCAGATAGTTCTCCTTAACCAACAGCTCTCTAAACATCAGCACACAGAAACAGACCCTGAGAAAGAGGTAAAGACGTATGCATATGTGTGGAAACACAGCGGAAAAAACACACATATGCATATAGCAGCAGCCGTCGAAACCTGTGTGTGTGTGTGTGTGTTTCGTCTGTTTGGTTTGGTGCATCTCATGTCTTTTGCCAGCTTGTGTTTGCATCTTATTTTTAGCAACAGTGACACAAATGGCGAAACACATCAGCTGGTGTTTAAAGAGTGCTGAGAGTTCATTGCATGATAAAGAACTGATTGCATTCTTTAAACTGGATGTATTTGCTGTTATTCAGAGCAAACAGGTTCATCCATCGTTTGATTGAATGGAAACGCCTGCCTCAGATCCCGTGGATTCATTCGTTTGCTCATCCTTTTGTTGTTTTGATGTGGTTTGGTGTTTGTTCTGCAGTGCGTTTGACTTTAATTCATCTCACACTCTCCTGGTAAAAGGGATAGTTTGAGCAAAAAGGAAAATCACTCATCTAAAACCCATGTTTTGTCTGTGGAAAATGAAATGAGATGTTTAGCAGGTTGTTCACACTGCTCTTTTTCATTCAGTCGAAGTCAGATAACATGAAAGTGCCATAATATTATTATAAAATAGTCTGTATAGCTCATGCATCAGTATCATTTATGTATAATTTTTAATTAATATTTTGAATTTATTTTTATAGTTTCCATTTTCATTTAAATTTTAGTTATAGTAAATTTGTGTGCTTTGGTCGTTTTTATTTTTTTAAATATGTCTATATAGGTTTTATTAATTTTTATTTCAATTTTAGTTTTACTTATAGTACATCAAGTAACACTAGAAATTGTTGCTTTTATATATATATATATACACACACATATATTTTTAGGTTTTAGTTGGTTTTTAATTTCAAGTCTTCTGAATCTCAGATCTCATTTGCTCCAGTTTTTTGGAGCTCTGGGTCACTGTGTGATTCACTGTATGAAAGAGAGCAGCCAATTTATTGTCTAATATGTTGTCTTTTTGTTCCCTGAAAGTCATACGGGTTGATGATGACAGAATATTTATATTTGCATTGGGATGGCTCGATACCATAATTTTGGCTTCGGTACGATACCAGAATGTAATACCTCGGTATCGATACTAAATCGAAACCATAGGTGAAAAATAACCAGCCTCAAAAGATAAGTGAATTGAAAACAGTTTTATTAAAATAATAATAATAATAAATATCTTAATACCTTTGTATCAAACTCTAACAAAAAAACCTACTGGGAACATATGTTACATTTACATTTTTAGTTTGAAGAAAAAAAATACAACTGAAGTAATGCAATTAATGCAACAAATGTTGCTTTATTGTAAAGTGTTATTCTAACAATCAAAGTAATATTCAAAATCACGTTATTATTTCTCTCTCTCTCAGATATAAATCTCACTCTCTCGGCTGCTTCATATGAGCAGAAACATTCCCTTCATATTATTGATACTAAAATTAATATAGCAAAACTCTTGCTTAATTCAAATTCAATTAATATTCGATTGTATGAAATGCAAGTGCGTATATTACGTGACCAAAACTTCACTGGTGTCACACATGCACATTTGAGCTTACTGTATCACATCTGTATGTGTGTTGATCAGTTGTAAATATAAGTTAAAATTAAATCTGAATTTATGAATGATGCACTCACCTGTCGATCTCTTAATTCTCTGAAAAGATCAGGATGAGCAAGCGACAAATGCTTAAAAAGGTTTAATGTGTTGCCTCTGTGGTAACGCTTGCATACAGGTGCAGTAACATTTGTCATCTGTTTGGTATGCAAAGTAATGCCATATTTCACTTCTGCTGTTCTCTTTATTTATTAATTTCGGGTGTGTTGATAGAGTTTCATCTGTTTGATCCATCGCGTTGTTCTGTTGTCACATTTACCGGTTGCGCAGTAATTTGGGAAGCACTGCCACCTACAGGTGCACAGGAGCAAAATTATGATGTCGTACCGTTTGAAATATAATATATACCGGTATTTTTCCATCCCTAATTTGCATAAAATATTCCTTGAGGAATTTATTGCAGTGCTGATATATCTGAGTCAAAGGTGTTTCACAGCTAAAGTGGCTCGGATTCCTAAATCTTACAGTCTTTTGTGGCAGTCACACACACCCAGTCAGACAGGTCAGATTACCTGTGATTTTAACCACAGCCAAATATCCTTTCAGTATTTATGATCAGAAATAAATATTTTGTCATCATATAGTCACTGTTATGTTGTTCCAACCTTATATTATTTTCTTTTTTAAAGAAATGTAAATAATGTCTGAGCTTCTGTTTTTCCTACGATGAATATGTGTAGTGTTTTATACTGCTGAGCACCATAATGATTTACAGGACTTGTGCTCTATATTCCTCCTGAAGTCTTGTGATCAGTGAACCATGAACTCTTCAGTTATTCAGAGCAATGGAATATAAAATATGTGGAATATTTGGATTAATATGTAATAGGTGATGGATCAGTATTTCAGCAACCAAAAAATATATTCAGCATATTTTTCTTCCATTGACCTCCATTCTGTTTTAACAGTAAACTGTTTTTAATAAGAATTCCTTTAAAAAAATTAAAAGGAATTCTTACATTTTCATTTGATTTACATTTTAAAGAGTTAATGAAATTGTTCAAAATTTCTGAATAAATAAATAAATAAACAAGCAAATGAAAAAAACAAATAAATAAATAAAACACTACAAAGGGCAATTTTATAATTTATAATTATAGTAATAATTATAATTTTGTTATAATGACAGGTTATTGTAAAAATTCACAATTTATTAAATTGGTAAAGATTAAATTAAATTAAATTTATTAGACATGCTTTTTAATTAGTAAAATGTAATAAAACCATTAAAATGGAATCCAGAAAAATTAAAATGTAAAAATAATTTGGGATAAATAAATTGGAATTTAGGGGAAAAAATAAATTTTTGTTTTAAAAAAAATTAATTAATAAGAAGAAGAAAATAATTCAATAGGGCTCTAAAAAAATTAAGTTTTTAATAGTTTTTAATAATTTTTAATAAATTGCTAAATTGTAAGTTTCATAAATTATATTTCTTTCTGATTTCTAAAAAAGAAAGAAAGAAAGAAAGAAAAAGAAATAGGAATGCGTCTCAAGTTTGTTTAAAAAAAATAATTTTGGTGCATCACTACGTTTAACATTGCTTTTTGTTTTTCTTTTTGAATCTTGGCAGTAAAAATTTAATTGTATGTGAAACGGCAGCTTAGACATTTGACTAAATATGTGACCCTGGACCACAAAACAAGTCATAAGTGTCAATTTTTTGAAAATGAGATTCATACATATGGTTTAAGATAGGACAATATTTAACCAAAATACAACTATTTGAAAATCTGGAATCCTTGGGTGAAAAAAAATCTAAATATTGAGAAAATCACCTTTAAAGTTGTCCAAATGAAGTTCTTAGCAATGCATATTACTAATCAAAAATTAAGTTTTGACTCCAGGGTCATCTTTATAAAATAATACTGAGTTGGAACAACAAATGATTTTTATTCTTGGGTGAAATGATTAAACCCAAAGGAAATGAATCTCCTCTGAGCTCCTCTGTCATTCTGCAGGCGTTGGAGCAGAAGGGGGAGGTTCTCCGCGATCTGGAGGCGCAGGTGGAGTATCTGCGGAGCGAGCAGGAGCGTCTGAAGAGGAGCAGCGAGGAGGAGGTGGAGCAGCTGAACGCCGTCATTGAGAAGCTCCAGCAGGAGCTGTCTCTGATCGAGCTGAAGCCGCCGGCGGAGGAGAGCGAGGAGATGAAGCTGAAGATGGAGGAGCTGGAGGAGATGAAGCTGAAGATGGAGGAGCTGGAGGAGATGAAGCTGAAGATGGAGGAGATGAAGCTGAAGCTGGAGGAGCTGGAGGAGATGAAGCTGAAGCTGGAGGAGCTGGAGGAGATGAAGCTGAAGATGGAGGAGCTGGAGGAGATGAAGCTGAAGATGGAGGAGATGAAGCTGAAGCTGGAGGAGCTGGAGGAGATGAAGCTGAAGATGGAGGAGCTGGAGGAGATGAAGCTGAAGATGGAGGAGCTGGAGGACGCTCTGCGGGAGAAGACAGCTGCGTTTGTGGTGGTGCAGGCTCAGGTTCAGGCGCTGGAGGAGAGCGCAGGCTCCAGAGTGATGAGCTTGAGTCGACAAGTGGAGGAGCTGGAGATCAGTGTGGAGGAGAAGGACTCTGAGCTGAGAGCGTGCAGGTTAGTGTTCGCTTCGTTAACTAAAACTGATGAAAATATTCCATGATGAGCTTTTTCCTGTGACTAAACTGAGATGACACTGTGAGTATATCAACATGTGATATCAATGCTGAAAGAAGACTAAAATGTAGTTTTAAAAAATATTCAAAAGTTCTCTTGGAGAAAAAATATACACCTCCACAAGGTTTTTTGGTTGCGGTTGCCAAATTTCAGGAGGTTAAATCCCCCTGTCTAGTGTTAATTTTGTTTACAAAAACTGATGAAAAATATTAGTTGACAACTTTTTTTATATCTAAAACAAGATGAAAACTAAACAGAAACGAGGCAGCAGACATCATTAAACACTAACTGTAACAGTATCAACATGCAATATTACTGACTAAAAAAAGACTAAAATGTTGTGTAAAAAAATTCTCAATTTCTCTAGGAGAAAAAAATTGAGCTCTCCATGAGTTTTCATGATTGCAGTTGCCAGATTTCATGAGTTTAAATCCCCCGTCTAGTGTTAATTCTTGTTAACAAAAACGATGAAAAATATTAGTTGACAACCTTCATTTATGACTAAAACAAGATGAAAACTAAACAGAAACAAGGCAACAGATATCATTAAACACTGTGACACTATCAGCATGCAGTATCACTGATGAAAAAAAAGTGTCGTTTAAAAATAAAAACTCTCTGTCCAAACTTTCTGTTTTCTTCAACAAAAAAAAAAGGAGAAAAAAATCAAGACCTCCACGAGTTTTCATGGTTGGGGTTGCCAGATTTGAAAAGTTTAAATCCCGTGTAAATCCGAGTGTTAATATTGTTAACACAAACAATGATGAAAAATATTAATTGACGACCTTTCTGACAAAAAAACAAGGCGACACAGACATCATAAAACACTGTGACTATATAAACATGCAATATCACTGATGAAAAAAGATGAGACTAAAATTTAGTTTAAAAAAATATAAATTGCCTTATGTCAAGAATGCAGTCGCACGTGAGCTAGTCTAACTTAGACGACTTTACGTAATGTATGCAGTGTTGCCAAGTCCGCGGTTTTCCCGCGGAATTAGGCTACTTTTACGCTCTTTCCTCGGGATGTTTTTCATGTCCGTGGGTTGGAGTGACCCTAATAACCTGATATTTGGCCCCTGGAAAGCGACATTTATCAGGGGAACCCCACCAAAAAAACGTGTATTTTACCCCACCGGAACGCAATTTTTCCCGGAAATCCCCCCTGAAAAGCGATTGGGCTAGTTTTGGGCTACAAAAAAAAATCTAGGCTACAAGATCCAGTTCTCAAAAGTCTTGTAAACAGATGTTCTGTATGTGTTTTATGGCCTTATTTCAGTGACTTCAAAATTTTAGTTTTTCACTAACCACGCATAAACGTTGCTTTCTCAAAAACACAATCATGTACATAAATGCTGCTAACATATTCTTATAGCCCAGTTTGTGCTGTTTACAGTGTTATTAGACTTTAGCCATTTATATTTTATATTTTTATATTATATAAGCAACTGAAAAAAGCACAAATGTCAGGGCATGTCAAAACTTCTCCAGGCCCCCAAAACACCCTCAGACCCCAGAGGTATAAATACGATAAAAACAGGACTAAGACTATTCACTCTAATTGCAGGTTGAAGGTGGAACAAGTGCAAACAGACGCCGACGCTCTTTACGCTAAAGTGGCCCAGCTGGAGGACAAACTCAGGGAGAAGGTGGCCGCTGTTCTGGTCAGTCAAGCACAACTGGAAGCTGTCCAGACACAAACCAAAGAGCTCCACGCTGAGGCCCACGCAGGAGAAGCCATGGGCCCCAGCACGCAGCTACGGTCGGAGGGCCTCACAGCGCAGGTCGGAGCCTCCGCAGGGAAGAGGAGCCTGCTGACGGAGAAGCTGAAGGAGCTGGAGGAGGACCTGAGCGACATGCAGAAAGACCAGGAGCTGCAGAAGCAGCTGTTGAGCAGCTCTGAGGAGGAGGTGATGGAGTATGAGAGGAGGTTAGCTGTGATGATCGACCTGCTGAACCAAATGAGGAGCAGACCAATCCATCAGAGACCGCTGCTGCCCGCTGAGGTGCGTCACTGCTGTATTCAGACTGTTAACTAGGGCAGTGATTTTGCTAATACAAAATTCAATTCCAATTAAAATAAAAAAGCTCCAGGTTTGTTGTATTTGTTTGTAGGGCTGCACAGTTAGCCCAAAAATGTTGTGTGTATATATATATCAATGTGACTAGTGGTCAACCGATATATTGCCATGACCGATATTATCGGCTGATATTTGGCATTTTTTAATTATCAGCATCAGCTGATAAACTGATGTCAAAAGTAAGATTTTTTATGTTTTTTTAACCCTTAAATGCATGACTGTTTCGCCAATCATTATTACATATTCAGGTCTTTAGCGACCCGGATGTATATGTCCAGCATGGATGGATCTCTAACTACTGCAATAGCAAAAATCTCTCTTGATATTTTAAGAACAGTTACAGAAGAATAAAATAAAGCTTATTTCGTTACCTTTTGAAACTTAAAAGGGTTCAGTTTGAGCAGATGATTTTACCATCGCTGTCATCGTCAGAGCGCACTTCCACAGTTCTTTCAGCAACTGCCTCATATTCACGATCTAATCCATATTCTCAAAACGATCGTTTTCAATGACTTCATATTCAGTATTTTGATCACTGTCAGATTATTCACCACATCCAGCATCAAATGAGAGTGACATTTATATTTCATTGCGTATAGTAATTGCTCTGCAGTAAAGCCATTCAAACCAGTTCCATTTTTGCTGATGATATTCGTTTGTTTTATGCCTGCGGTAATTATAAGTGAAACATCACGTCATCATTGTGTATCAAACAGTGCCACCTCGAGGAAAAAAGATGCATTGCACATATTGAGTCATCAGATATATAAATATAGTTGCGCAGAAAAAAATACTTACACATTTACATACCTCGGGTCTCTAGCGACCTTATACACTTTTTACAAAAAATAATCAGAAAACAGGCATTCTTTAATATTTTATTGTTTTTTTCTTGTTATATTGTTTATAATGAATAGATTGAGGAATACTAAGAAAGTTAATGTCTAGCTTTAAAAAATGAAGGAGGGAGAGGGTAGAGAATGATGTACCGGGTCTCTAAAGATAATACATTTTATACATTTTTTTATTGCTTTAGTTTTAGTTAATTTTTGTCAATGCTTTAGTTAATGCTTTGTTAATATTTGTAGGGCTGCACAATTTTTTATTTATATTTAATTTTTTTAAATATTAAAATGAGAAATGTTACTATTGCAGGATTTCACTGTAAGAATTTTATTTTAGGAAAAATTAAGAAAAGGGTTTTTTTCTCCAAATTGTTTTTGTTTTAGTCAACTTTAATAACTTTGGTTTGTAGGGCTGCACAATTTAGCCAAAAAATGTGATTATATATCAATATAAATATAGAATAATAACCGTTATTATCATTATTTTTTATGTTATGTTATTATTACTAAATAAAAATATTAAACAAAATAAGAAATTACAATTGCAATGTTTCACTGTAAAATAAAAAAAAGTTTACTTAAGAAAAATTAAGAAAAGACATTTATTTTATTTCAAGTAATGAAACAGATTTTTTTATGGTTTTAGTTTTATTTGTGTAGCACCTACAGCTCTGCAGATCCTTCTGTAGAAATTAGTTAAAACCCTTTTAAACAGATGTGATGTCTTTTTAAACACTGTAGTTTGGTTTTTAATGTCTGTGAATATCAGATTCCTGTATAACTGATGATTTTGTCTGCTGTTTCCTCATCAGATAAAGGAGAGCACGATCACGCAGCTCCAGACGGCCCTCAGCCAGGTAGAGAATTAAACTTCAGCTTCATTAAACTTCATGAAACTTACGCCACACATCACTTCCTCTCAGCGTTAAACCTTCACTTCCTGTTGGTGCCCTGCAGGTCTCAGCGAGCTCGCGAGAAGAAGACACTTCTGAGATGTCTGACCTTCTCCAGGAGCTGCAGGAGGTCAAAGGTCAAGTGAGCAGCACACAGCAGGAGCTGCCGCAGGTCTCTAGTGCTTCACAGATGATTTAACACAAAACTCCAACCAAATCACCATATTATCAAATCACAAAGACTGACATTTAATTAAGTAAATAGATGCGGTTTTCCATCCAAATAAAAGTTTGTTGGTTTAATGTTTGAAAATTATAAATTAATTAAGACAGCAAGTAATATTAGTATTATAATTTCACAGTTTTATAATATTATATAATTTTTTGTAAATACACCATTTTATATTTTACAGTTAAATATTACAATAGTAATTCTTTTTTTTTGTTTGTTGCAAAAGCACATTTTACCAGAAAAGATTTGTTTTTCAATAGTTTAAACCTTTTTTTATTTTATTTATATTTTAATTTGTATTTTAATTTTTTTTAAAAAAATTTTATGTTTAGTTTTCATTTTAATTCTTTTTTTTTTTTTGTAGTTGTGTGGCTTTTGTCATTTTTATGTATTAATTTTTTTGTATGTATTAATTTTATTTCAATTTTAGTACATCGTGTTAAACTGAACAAAATTTAGGAATGTTGTAACTGAAATAAGTAATTTTTATAAGTAATTTAAATTAATAAGTAATTAATTTGATGAGTAAGTAATTTAATAAGTAATATTTAAAATATTTTATTTAACTTTATTTTATTTCAAGGAAAGAATTTTTTTATTGTTTTAGTTTGTATTATTATTATCAGAAATAATTTCAATAATAAATAATTCATTAGTAATTTCATAATTTTCAGTTTTTATCAGAAAAAACGCAATTAACTTTTTTCCCCTGAATCATGCCGCTTTAGCCTGAGAGCAGTTGTGTGTGTTTCTGTGTTTCATTGTTGATGTTTGTGTTCAGGAGAGAGAGATGAGCTCGGCTCCGCTGAAGGATCAGCTGCACAGGGTGAGTCTCCTCCGCCGGACCTCCACTCTCTGATGGGTCACTCGCTGTGACCTTTAACCTCTGCCTGTGTCTCCGCAGGCCTCACAAGAGGACAGTCAGTCCATGACAGAGCTGCTGCAGGAGCTGCAGGAGGTCAAAGGTCACGCGGCCGCCACCAAAGAGGAGCTGAGCAGCTGCAGAGAGCGCAGCCTCAAACTGCAGGAGGAGATCCAGGTAATCAAAGCATCTGCTTCCCTCTAGTGAAGAAACCACAAGAGCTTCATGTGATTGTTATAGAGTTTCCAAATATTCTACATAAAAGTGTAAAATTAAAACAGTCAAAACCTGAAACCTTAAACTGATCTTTTATACAAAAAAGTCTAATTACATTTAACATTTATAAGAATGATATAAATGTTCAGGAACCCGTGTTCAAAAGTATGTTGTTGAATTTTGTGAATTTTATTTTTCTAAATTTAAGATAACAGTTTGAGAAATCTTTTTTTTCATTAATGGACTTTTTTATTTTAAAAAGATTTATTTATTTAAATTTTACTTTAATGATTTAATTAATTTTACTTTGTTTTATTTAGATTTTTTTTTTTTCATTTTAAAAGTCATTATTTTAATTTTACGTTTTAATGATTTTATTAATTTTTATTAAGTGCTTTATTGATTGTTTTTACTTTTACATTATTTTATAATTTAATTTTATGTTTTATGATTTAATTAATTTGTTAGTAAGTGCTTTCTTTTGCTTTTATATGATAATCTTTTATGTATTTTACATTTTACATTACATTTATTATTTTGGTGTTTTAATTATTTGTGTTTTAATTTTACATTTTTATGATTTAATTACTTTTTTGTAAGTGTCATATTTTCATGGGTTAGGGTTATTTATTTAAATGTGCATTTTTAATTATTTAATTAATTTTAGAGTGCATTTTTATTTTGAATGTTTTTTTTTTTATTTCCTTATTTAAATTTTTATTATTTTATTCATTTTTATTAAATGTTTCTTTTGATTTTTTTATATTATATTTTTATTTTTATTTAATATTTAATATTATTAATTATTAATATTATATTATTTTAATTTTAGTTTTAAGCATCTTAATTTTATTTTAATTTTTAATTATTTTAATTTTACATTTTTAGAATTTTAATTAATTTTAGTACATTTTATTTTTATTGTGTTCAAGTGACAGTGGCAAAATAATGCACAGAACTAAAGAATAAAACCAGAACTTAGCTAAAACATCCCTCCAGATCTTTCATAGAAATACTTCGTCAGTCAGTCTGTGATATATAAAGCTCTCTGTGTGTCTCTTTCAGGTCAGAGACGCCTCCATCGCTGAGCTGAAGCACAAAGTTCAGGAGCTCCAGACCGCTTTAGCCAAATCCAGCGAGGAGCCACTGTCGCAGCCTAAGAAGAAAGGAGACAGCAGAGAGCATCATGGGATAGACAGAAGCACAGAGCAGCCTTCTGTTCCTCACTCAGAGAGCTCCTCTTTGAGTGTGAAGGAGACTCTTATGGATGCGAGTGTTCAGACAGAGAGCTCCTCTTTGAGTGTGGATGTGAGTGTTGAGACGGAGCCGTCTGGATCTGAGGAGCTGCAGCAGGTGATGCAGGGTTTCTCAGAGAAGATCGCTCAGATGCAGGAGCTGCACGCGGCTGAGATCATGGACATGGAGGCCAGACACATCTCTGAGAGTGAGAGCCTGAAGAGAGAGAACCAGCAGCTGGAGCACGAGTGCGGAGCGCTGAGAGACGCCCTCCACAAACTACAGAGAGCTGAGGTCAGACACTCAGGATTCATTAACTACTGTACAGTGCTGTTTTAGTGTCACTGACATACTGCATTTCTGTTTTTATTTTTAAATTATTTCATTATAGTAATTTTACATTTTTATGATTTAATTCATTTTATTTTTATTAATCATTTTTGATTATTTTAATATATTTTTTAATATTTTTATAACATTTGTATATATTTTTTAACGATTTTATATTTTCTGTTTTCATTTATGTCTATATAGTATTTATTAATTTTTATTTCAGTTTTAAGTATTTTAGTACATCACGCAAAACTAAATATATTTTTTATATTTTTATAACATTTTTATATTTTTAATATCCTTATCGATTTCATATTTTCTGTTTTCATTTTAATTTTAGTTTAGTTGTTTTTAAAAAAAAAAAAAAAAAAAAATTTAATATGTCTACATAGTATTTATTAATTTTTATTTCAGTTTTAGGTATTTCAGTACATGACGTTGAACTAAATATATTTTTTATATTTTTATAACATATATTTTTTCATATTTTCATAGATTTTATATTTTCTGTTTTCATTTTAATTTTAGTTTAGTTGTTTTTTAGTTATTTTTATAATTTTTATTTTTTATATGTATATATAGTATTTATTCATTTTTACTTCAGTTTTAGGTATTTCAGTACATCACGTTAAAAACTAAATGAAAATGAGAAATGTTGCATTGACTTGTTTTTATTAATAATTTTAATTAGTTTTTAATTTTTATATTTTAATTTTAGCAATTTTTTTTTCAATTTTATTAGTTCTTGTTTTTTATATGCCTATATCATTTTTATTAATTTTTATTTTAGTTTTAGTTATTTTAGTATGTCAAGTCACAAAAATGATGGAGTGAGGATTAAGCTTTTTTATGTGTAAAAAATAAAACTTGTTTCAGAAGTTTAAAATTTATGAAAATAGTCATTGAATTTGTTTTTAAATAGCATGCACTAATACATAATTCACAATAAAACAAGAAACATTTATTAAGAAAATAAACAGAGTCAGTTTTGAAATTCTCCTTAAATAATAAAATCTCCTAAAATAATATGAATGTGGCTGTATGTATTGTGGATTGTTTGTAATATCAGTTGATGATTTTTCTTTCTCAGGGTCCGTCAGTGAGGTCTGAACGTCCAGCGGTCTCTCCATTTAAAGATGGATACACCAGTGGTGAGAGATTTATAATTACTCCAAATATAGATATTCATTCTATATTCTGGGTTATAAACGCTAATGTTTAAAAATTTAGGGTCGATAAATTTTAAAATATTTTTTGCTCTTTTCCTCTGCAAAGCTGCATTTATTTGATCAAAAATACAGTAAAAACAGTGAAATATTATTATAATTTAAAACAGCTGTTCTGTATGTAAATATCTGTTAAACTGTAATTTATTTCTGTGATGCGCAGCTGAATTTTCAGCATCATTACTGCAGTCTTTAGTGTCACATGACCCTTCAGAAATCATTCTAATATGCTGATTTGCTGCTCAAGAAACATTTCTGATTATTATCAATGTTGAAAACAGTTGTTCTGCACAATATTTTTGTGGAAACCATGTTACATTTTATTTTTCAGGATTCACAGATGAATAGAAAGTTCAAAAGAACAGCATTTATCTGAAATAGAAATCTTTTATAACATTATAAATGCATTTCCTGTCAATTTTGATCAGTTTAATGCGTCATTGCTGAATAACAGCATTTATTTCTGGTGTGTGTCACAGACAGCAGTTCAGACTGGAGTCAGCGAGCGGGTTTGGATCAGCAGGAGAACCGCAGCACACCTGAAGGAGCGCACAGAGATGTAGAGCCAGACGTGCTTCCAGACAGGATCAAGGTGATTCTGCTGGAGAGTGTCTGACTCTATAACGGATAGGGCTGCCCCATAATAGTCAACTAACCTTTAGTCGACGAGAAGAGACTTGGTCGACCAAAATTTTATTAGTCGCAGAAAAAAAACAGATCGTTAATGGCTGGTCTTTATGGTAATACACTACAAACGCTCACCTAGGGCTGGGCAATTTTTCAGATTTTATCAATTTAATGTTTTGCCATGGTTTTATTTTTGTATAAATGAAGGAATCGCGTCTCATGCATCTTTGTCAAACCAAAAGTGCATTGTGTGAATGACACCTAGCGATATATTCTACTTGCGGTCCTTCACAGAGGACCATAAACAGACATCAGTGTTGAGTAAGTTACTCTAAAAAGGTAATTAATTACTAGTTACTAATTACATCTTCAACAGTGTAATTAGGTTACTGTACAAATTACTCTCTCCAAAAAGTATTTAATTACTTATTACTAATTACTTTCTAAATCCTATATCAAAGTTAATGAATAATACAAGGATAGACATGAAACGCTTCTTTTATTTCTTTCAAATAAATAACAGATAACTACATACAGTTATTCTGCTCACACGTTAGATTAGGGTCAATTATGACGTTTGCCTCAATATACTCCTAATTACTGCTTATTAATACTTAGTAAAGTAGTTGTTAAGGAATTGGGTAGGATTAAGGATTTAGAATAAGGTCTTGCAGAATAAGACATTAATATATCCAGCCAATATCCCAATAATATTCATGCTAATAACCAACTAGTTAATAGTGAGAACTGGACACTAAAGTGTTAGCAATATTCACCAAAGTATTTAAAGTGAGAAGAGGACATAAAAAGCATGCATTTTAAGGTTAGACTTTAAATTTTGACGTTAAATCCACTATTGTATTGTATATAAATGTTCTACAGTCTGTGCACAGTGTTAAATTACATAAGAAGTAACTGTAATTAAATTACAGAAAAAAATAAGAGTAGTCCCTTACTTTACTTTTTCAAGGGAAAAGTAATTAAATTACAATAACTAATTACTTAGTAACTAGTTACACCCAACACTGATGATAAACGTGTGATTAGTCGACTAATGCATAAAACGAACAACTACTAGTCAAGCAGAAAAATCTTTAGCTGAGGGCAGCCCTAATATCGAATGCATGGAGTGAATGAGGAGCTAATGCATCTGTTCTCACAGAGTCTGCTGCGAGAGGTGCATCAGGAGGGCATGCAGGTGCTGTCTCTATCAGAGCTGCCTCTGTCTGAAGCGGATCAGAGCTGGAGCAAAGAGAGAGACGCTCTCATCAACACCATCGAGTCGCTCAAGCTCCTCATCAGCAAACTGCAGACGGACACACAGGTGAACAGAGAAAAACAGCCTTCACAATGCACTTCACTTCACTAAAGCGCTGCATATGTACTTTAGCCTTGAAAAAGGCCTGTAAAATAATACAGAATTATATAAAATAATACTACACACAATATTTATTTTAATTTATAATTTCATTAATTTTAGTGTGCATTTTTTTATTTCGATTCTTTTCATTTAAAATAATTTATTTTAGTTTTACATTTGTATTATTTTATTATTTATTTATTAAGTGTTTGTTTTGATTTGATTTATATTAAATATATTTTTAATTTTAATTTTATTATATTTAATATATTTACATATGATTTAATATTATTTGGATTGTTTTTTTTATTTTAAAATTAGTCATTAAATTTGCATTCGAAATCTAACTGACAGTAATTGTATTGTATATTTTCATTAAATATACAATAAATGATGTGATAAAACAATTACAATTATTTTTTAATTTAATTGAGCTCTAAATTTTTGTATTACTTTTTTCTTAATTAATTATTTTCTCTTTATTTTTATTCTTTTAACTATTTTTATACTTTGATTATTTATTTATTTATGCATTCATTTGTTTTTATATTTATTTATTCCCAAATGTATTTATTTCCACATTTATTTATACATTTCTTTATTTTTACTTTTCTGTTTGCACCATGGAAATGAGGGAGGCTGTCCTTGCATAGCAAGATTGAGAGCTCACAACTAATAAACAACTATATATAAATATAAAAAATAAAATTTTCTATTTTTGCATGTTTGCTCCTTCATACTGTGCTAGTTCAGATGTTGTTCTCATATGAGTGTGTGTGTGTGTGTGTGTGTGTAGGCTGATGGTGACTGGCGAGCAGAGCTGCTGTCAGCCGTTCAGCAGGTGTTTGTTCAGGAGCGAGATGTGCTGAAGAGCGTCTTATACTCTCATCTGGAGCGACTGGACACAGCTGATGCTGTCATTCATCTCAACCAGCTGGAGAGTGCGCTAGCGGAGCAGGTTAGCATACGCCACACTTTAGTGTTAGAGCTGCACAATTGATCATTAAAAGATCTCGATTCAAACACCCATGCGATCTTATTTCAGAATGACAATGAATCGTCTGTGTCTGTTTGAAGAGATTTGTTCAAAAAGCTGATTCATTCAGTAATGAAACAAGTGAAGTATTTATGAGTCATTGAATCATTCATTCAAACTAATTTTTTAATCATTCATTCAAAGTAATTAAACATTTTTGTTTGTCACAGCCTCTAGTAAATTACATATTATTTTGCTTGGCTCAGAATCATGGCAGAATCGTGATTCTCAGTTTATCCAGAATGGTGCAGCTCTGTTAGATATTAATATGAGATTGTGAGGGTCTGTGCTGATTGTTGTGTTCAGGACGCGCGGCACAGGGAGCTGATGGGAGCGCTGTGCTCCTCTGACAGAAACAGCCTGCGCTCAGAGATCCAGCAGCTCAGAGACCAGCTCCATTCACTCACAGCAGAGCAAACACAGCGCCACCATCAGGACAGCACAGGTATTAACATTACATTACATTTAGTCATTTAGCAGACGCTTTTATCCAAAGCCACTTACAAATGAGGACAACAGAAGCAATCAACATCAACAAAAGAGCAACAACATGCAAGGTTTTTTTTTTATTATATAATAAATAAAAAGAAAAATAGATAGAACTGAAAAAGAATAGAGCAAGCTAGTGTTAGAGGTCTTTTTTTGCTTTTGTTAATTGTATAATAAATAAAAAGACAAATAGAATACAAAAAGATTAGAAAAGCTAGTGTTATTTTTTTATTTTTTATTTTTTTAAAGAATCGAATTGGAATAGAGAGTGCTAGAGTTAGAGGGTCAAATAAAGATGGAAGAGATGTGTTTCTAGCCGATTCTTGAAGAATATGTATTGAAGGTATGACGCTCATCACTGACTGACAGTGCTCGTGCTGCCAGTATCAGCTTCAGCAGGTTTCTCTTGTTTGTTGATCAGGAACGGAGAGCGAGAGGGAGGCTGAAGTGATGCTGGACGCTCCTGCGGTCAGATCTGGATCTGATAGACTGGAGGAAATGAAGACTGAACTCAACCAGACTAAACTAGAGCTGGAGAGCGCTCTGAAATCACAACACAAACACCTGAAAGAGCTCGACGCACTCAGGTAACACACACAACACACACTTACTGATACACACTCTCACTTGTGAAGAAGGATGAAACATCTGATTGTTTTAATATGTATGAGTAAAATAATGTAAATATATATGTAATTAATAATGTCATGTTATGCAGAAGTAATTTAATTTATATTAAATACATATTTGTAACTATTATTTGTAATAAATATTTATATTTATTGTATGTATAAATGTGTATGTATATATGTGTGTATATATATATATATATACTGTGTGTGTGTGTGTATATATATGTATATATATATATATACACACACACACACACACACTATATATATATATATATATATATATATATATATATATACTGTGTGTGTGTGTGTGTATATATGTGTGTATATATATATACTGTATATATATACTGTGTGTGTGTGTATATATACACACACACACACACACACGGATGCATACATATATAGTAAAATTCATATATATTATAAAAAATATAAATTAATACATTAATACAAAATAAATATCTATAAATAGTATAATGTATAAGTAATTTTCAGTACTTTTTTTTTTTTTATAAAAAAGTTTCTGTATATTCATAAGGGTTTGTAAGTGATTTTAATATCTGTCAGAGATATTTTATGTTCTCTATTCCAAAAACAAGCATTTCAGCAGTTTTAACATAATTCCACTTTATATCTTGCACTGGTTTAATATGCTAGTCTCATTTTGTTTGTGACAGATAAAGATGTTAAACAACTGTATGTAAAGTTTTTACCTTGAAATATCAATTTCACAGTCATTCTGAAGGTACACTGACCTCTAATAAGGCGAATGACTACTATTTCTTTTCCACATTTGCCTAAAACATCTCTTCTGGGAGTGTGTTAGTTTGGTACATCAGTGACAGCATGACTGATTATAATG
The DNA here is from genome assembly GCA_039654775.1 of Spinibarbus caldwelli. Taxonomy (NCBI): domain Eukaryota; kingdom Metazoa; phylum Chordata; class Actinopteri; order Cypriniformes; family Cyprinidae; genus Spinibarbus; species Spinibarbus caldwelli. Next base: position 1,438,121 of record CM077245.1, read on the forward strand.
AGTTCTATAGTATTTTTGTCGCGCCGCGCCGCACGCGTAGACACGGTGTAATAGAAACACACAAAGTTGAGAAGACAATTAAAGCGTCTGTTTACTTGACAAAAGCAAAGCAAGGCAAGTCAGACATCAATTGTCACTGAAAAAAAATGGGAAAGAGTTAAACTTAGTAAGTTAATATGCAAAAGTGTTAGTTTACAACAGACATAAATCTGGCACCTCTACCCTGAGGTAACATACCTATTTTCTTTTTTTTAATAAGTTAAATTTATTTCATATTGTGCTTTGGCTTATTTGCTTAAACTGTTTGTTAACAGTTAAACTGTTTGTTTAGTTAATCGTTTGGTGCGTGTGTATCATGCAGTACATTTAAAAACTGAGGTGCCACTAGTTGTGGCTTTGTTTTAACGATTATTATTTTAATGCTAATAATAAAAAAAAAAGCCCAATGTTTTTGTCACGTGTGGTGCTTTGTTTTAGCATTACTTCAACTTATTTAAATGCAATCATGTTTAAAGACTGTTATTCTGGATGTTAACTTTAACGAATATTTAGCCTGAGTATTTGTGTACATTTTTCACAAGCTCTGAGAGAAAGTCCGCGGGCGCGGGCGGGAGTGGACACAAACATTGCGGGCGCGGGCGGGAGTGGAACACGCAGGTTGCGGGAGCGGGCGGTCCTGGTCAGAAATTCAGCGGGAGCGGGCGGGTGCGGGTTTAAGAAAACAGTCCCGCACAGGGCTCTAGTTTGCTCCACACAGAGATCTGATCTGATCTTCATCAGTCTGTCTGGAATGACATGAAGAAACAGAACAAACTGAGACAGACTAAATCCAGAAGAACTGATGCTTCAAGAAACCTACCTGCAAAGCTCCTGAGAAACTCTGCTCAAGTGCACCGAGAGCAAAAGCTGCTTTAAACACAAAGGATGCTCACAACAAATGATGATTTCATTTAGTTCATAGAAGTTAATTGATAAAGAAAATCAATTTATGACATTATTTTTGACAGCATCCTCATTTTACAGCATTTGTGCCTAAATCTTTTAACAGTACTGTAGCTTTGCAGGAAGGTTTCTTGAAGCATCAGTTCTTCTGGATTTAGTCTGTCTCAGTTTGTTCTGTTTCTTCATGTCATTCCAGACAGACTGATGATGATCAGATCTCTGTGTGGAGCAAACTAAAATCTCACTGGATTATTACAATTAATGGCAAAATGAATGTTTGGAAATGTAAACTGATATTTCCTACTGACACACTACAGCAAAAGATAGAAATAACTGACTTAAACTGACTTGTTCTAATCATTTTGGCCACTGCTGATGTGTTTGTGGCAGGGCTGAGGTCTCACTGAAGGCCGCTGAAGTCGACACTCTGAACGACAGACTGACAAACGAGCAGAAGAGAGCCAGAGAGCTGCAGTGGGCCTTTGAGAAGGAGAAATGCAAGTCAGACAGGAAGGAGGAGACTGAGAGAGAGGAAGTGGAGGTAAAAACCCTCTTGTCAGTCATTAGGATGTTAGTATTAATGGAGTGTTTTGATTCAAGACATTCGATTGTATGTGTCTTTGGTCTCTGCAGGATCTTAAGCTGTCTCTGGAGGAGCAGCGGAGCGCTCTGGAGAACGAGAGGCTGATCTCAGCTCAGCTCAGAGAGCAGGTGGACAGTCAGCAGGTTCGAGAGCTCAGTGTCTCCTCAGAGCTGCAGGTACGTATCAGCTAACCAGGGTTTTTCCTCCATAGAGAATTACAAGGCAGTGTTAATTTTGTCAGCAATTTTCAATTTTAGTCTTAGTCTTAGTCCCTTGATAATTGTCCTTGTTAGTTTTTATCATAAATGTGACCCTGGAGCACAAAACCAGTCATAAGGGTAAATTTTTTGAAATTGAGATTTATGCATCATCTTAAAGCTGAATAAATAAGCTTTCCATTGATGTGTGGTTTGTTAGGACTATATTTGAAAATCTGGAATCTGAGGGGGCAAAAAAATCTAAATATTGAGAAAATCACCTTTAAAGTTGTTCAAATGAAGTTCTTAGCAATGCATATTACTGATCAAAAAATAAGTTTTGCCTCATTTTGAGCCAGGAAAAGCCCTGCTAACGCTCTGAGTGTGTTTCTCTGTTTGATCAGGTGATTACGCTCTCTGTGTGTTTGTAGGTGCAGTTAGACGCTCAGAGAGCTCGATCAGCAGAGCTCAGCAGCGCTCTGAAGAAAGAGAAGGAGCTGAACTCACAGCTGCTGCAGCGCTTCCAGAAGAGCTCCACATCAAACACACAGGAGTCTGAGTCTGAGACACAAAACACACTCATACAGGCCGAGGCCACCTGCAGCCAGGTGACTGAAATACACCTGCTCACTTTCTCAAGAAATGTCCCTAATCTTACAGTACATTATTCATAAATATATATACAGTCAAACCAAAAATGATTGAGACACCAGATATAATTTTTGATATTTTTTTACTAGTGGGTGTAGGACACTATAGTTCATTTATGTAAGTGAGGATAGCAAAATAAACTAAACTTTGACATATTATACCCAAAAATCATTAGTGGACTACCAGTAAAACTGATAACAATTTGGGAGCAAATATGTGATTTGACACTTTGAGCTGACCATGTTTTGTTACATACCTTTCTATCAAAGTTATCTGACATTATCAAGATGAATTTGTTCTGTTTAACTCTTAAATTCTTGTCATATTTTATTACCATTTTCTAAATTATAGTGAATAAACTGTGATAATGTGAGAAATTTTGAAGGTGTCTGAATAAATTTTGGTTTGACTGTGTGTGTGTGTGTGTGTGTGTGTATGTATGTATGTATGTATGTATGTATGTATGTGTATATATATATATATATATATATATATATATATAGATCTGTTGATCTTGAACATTTCCGTTTTGTAAATCTTTTTGATTTGAGAAAATATTCTAATTTTTTGAGATACTGATTTTTTTTTAAAGAACTGTAAGTCGTAACCATCAGAATTAAAACAAAAAACTAGGGCTGCAACTAACGATTATTTTGATAATCGATTAGTTGGCCGATTATTTTTTTTTTTATTAATCAGATAAAAAAATAAATAAAATATCGTTTTTTTTTTAAATTTTTTATTTTATTGACAAAAAACACTTCAACATTCTGCCAAAATGTCCTTCAAACAAACGTGTCAACTGAATGCTATGAAAACAGTGCTTAACAATTTATTAGACCACCTGTCATAATAAAGACAAAACAGAAATATTTTAGGAATCTGTCAAAAAAAAATTTAAATCTAAGAATATTATTGTCATTTATTGGGCAAATATCTAACTAAGTAGGCTAGTATTTAATAACAATAACAAAAATGTCCTCCTATGCCTTTCATAACAGCTTGCATTCTTGCTGGTATCGTTTATGTATTTTTTGACTGTAATTCGGTATCTGAAAAAAAAAAACACTGTAAAGTGCTTGACTATTTTTTTTTCAAAGAGAACAGCAATAATTATATTATAGCACTAGAAATAGCCAACTGCTGTTGCTAAAGAGCTTACGCATATAGGAGGACTAACCAATACAGAAAGCTAAAAATGATTTTGGTAATCACCAATACTGTTAGTTTAGAGCAGCAGCGGCACAAAACGTACATCATTTGTTTAAAACCTTACATAAATTTGTTTTAATAAATTTGTTAGGCACTGTATATAGTGAATATAGTTTAAATCTCTACATTAAAAATTTAAATAATAATAAATATAGTAAGGACGAATAAAAACAAACTCAGTGTTAACCAACAGGTAAGAGTAATGTTCTACAGGAACACACGTTCACTTTTATCACAGTCACCTCTTACTGTCATTTCTTTATCCTGTAAAAGGCGGTTATGAAGTGTCTGATATTTATATTCAGAATTACACACTGTATCCCTTTACAGTTCCTACTCATGAAATACGTCCACTACATGTTGACTTTTAAATCTTAATTTAACGTTCAACAACAGATATTTCATCACAATGAATGTTTTTGCGCTGAGTAGCCTACTAACTCCTCTCCTCTCTACTGTGTTCCGTCTGTCTGACGCCGCGCCAGCGCTCATTCAGTAAAGATTTACTATCACGACGGACCTTTATGCAAAACTGGAAATGCTCGCGTGAATTTGTGTCATTTACAGATAAGGATATGACTGTAAACTGAAAGTTTTTGTATATATTTTATATTGTATATTATATGCAAATAAACCAATTTTATATATATATGTACACTAAATAGATAATATTTATATAAATAATTGGTTTGGTATATTTTAATTTTTTTATTTATTTATTTATTTTTTTACTAAAAATGTGTATTTATCTCCTAAAAGGGTGTGTAAGTTATTTTCATATTTGTCTGGGACATTTTATGTTCACTTTTCCAAAAACAGAAAGCGCATTTGCAGCTTTTGTTTGTTTCTTTTTCTTCTTTTTTTGTAGTTTTGATTTTTTTAATCCTTTTTATGTAAAACACTTTGAATTACAATTTTGTATTAAATAAATAAACTTTATAAATAAACTTGACCTGCCTACACATTTTAAGCAAAAAATTATAAAGTTTTAATTATAAAATATAAATAATATAAAATATTTAAATTTAAAGGTTTTTAGTAAAATATAAATTCTTAACAAAACAAAAACAAAAAAGTAAAATTTTTATATATTAATATTAAATAATAAAGTGCACAAACGTGTATAATTCCTCCTTTACAAAGACTGTCAGAATGAATAGCAGGTGTTGCTGTGCGCAGGTGGAGGCTGGCGTTCTCTCTGTGGAGTCTCTGCTGCAGATGCTGCAGACGCAGCTGGCAGAAAAGCAGGCACAGGTGGTGCAGATGATGGAGGAGCTGGAGAGACAGAAGCTAGAGGCGATGCAGCACAAACGCCAGTGGGACGAGGAGAAATCTGCCCTCACCCGATCCGCGGCGCAGGACCAGAATGCACTTCAAACAGCACAGGAAAGCCTGGAGAGACGGGCGATCGAGCTGCGGTCAGAGCTGGAGGCGGAGAGAGAGAGCGTGAGGAGGCTGGAGAGAGAGAGAGACCGACTGAAGGAGACTGTGAGACAGCTGGAGGACAACCAGAGCAGATCAGAGGATCGAACCCGCAACTGGGTGTTGCAGACCGGAGACGCTCTGACTCTGGAGTCCAGCACTGCGTCTCTGAGTGAGGGTCAGAGGTCAGACCCTAAACACATGGACACCATACTCAACAGACTGCAGATCATCGCCGCCAAGATCAACAGCCTGACCAGCGAAAACCCAAACAGGTACGACAACTAGTGTTAATTTTGTCAGCTATTTTCAATTTTAGTCTTAGAGCCAGTTTTTCTAAACAGGGCAAATTAGCGTGAGAGTACAATTCCAAAAACAGGAAAATTTCTGTGGTGATTTACTAACAACACGCAAATTAAAGAACGCAAATGCAACATCTCATTTAGTCAAGTCAAGTCGAGCTTTATTGTCATTCCGCTACATGTGTGGACATACAGTGGAACGAAATGTCGTGTCTCGCAGGACCACGGTGCTACATAAATAAACATAAATATAAACATACAACACAATTTTTAAACCTATACATAACTAACTTACTGAAAATCTAACTATACATATACTATAAATAGTTCACTATACATACACATAACCTAAGACAGACTATGCAAGTACTTTACATAGTAACTGTGTATGATATTGTGCAAAAGAGGTATTTAAGGTTAAGATGCAAATAGTGCAATATGATTTTTGGTGCATTCACAAGTAAACATTTGTTAAGTCCTTATTAAGTTCTTGTAACGTGTTTATAAGAAAGTGTCTGGTGCATTTAGAGAGAAAAGAGTGTGTTTGTCCAGGTGCTTACATGTCGACCAACGCAATATATCAAGTGCAGCGCAAATTAGCGTAGTCACAAATAAAGAATAAAGAAATAAAGAAGCCACAGTACGTTGAAAAGAACTCGAGGCCAAAAAATAAAGAAGTTTTGATAGAGCTGGTATTGCGTGACTCCTAGTTGAGGGTTTGAAGTCGTCTTTTATTTCCTGAAGCAAATTAAATATAACATGGCTTGGCAAATGATATGTTCGGATAATGTGTTCCTCTGGCATTCCAAATAAATTAATAAGTGTGGAAAAAATCCTCTCCCTTCTACCATGAGCTCTCTGTTTTAGTCATGGGAAAAAGGCTTGTCAACGAACATTTTTCATCATAGTTTTTGTTAATGAAATTAACTCAAGGGAGAGCTCACCAAAAATACAAATTAGCTGTTAATTTACTCTCTCTCAAGCCATCCAAAATGAAGGCGACTTTATGTCTTCTGTTGAACAGTAAGGAAGATTTTTAGCTGAAACTGTGGCTCTTGGTGATTCATAAAATGCAAGTCAATGGCTGCCGTCACTTTGAGAGTCAAAAAAGCACATATAGACAAGACAAAATGAATCCTCGTGGCTCCTGGCGATATATCGAGACCTTATGAAGTGAAACATTCGGTCTGTGCAAGAAACTGAACATTATTTACAACATTATTACATTTAATCCAGAGTCTCAGGCAAATGGGGAAATATGATTCTTTTCCATGAACTGATTCTTTCAGACAGTTTGTTTCAAAGAATCGGTTCAGTTCACTAGTTTGTTCACCTAATCAAGCAATGATGTAATGTATATTTTTTACTATTACAATCCGAGCAGCTGAGTCTTTAGCCATCTTCAAGAAATGGCTAAAAACATCTCTTCCATTTTTTTTGACCCTTTAATTCTACCACGCTCTATTCTAATTCTTTTTTATCTATTTGCTTTTGTTTTTATTTAAAAAACACTTGACCCTCTAACACTTGCACTCTATTCTATTTCTGTTCTAAGTACTTGTTTTCTTTTTATTTGTTATAAAAAAATTACCCTCTAATTAACACTAGCATTCTCTATTCTTTTTCTATTTTTTTGACTTGTTTTGTTTTTATTAAAAAAGACCCTCTAACACGAGCGTTCCCTATTATTTTTTCTATTCTATCTACTTGTTTTCTTTTTATTTATTATATTAAAAAAAGTACTGCGTTAGGCTAACTGAGACTTGTCACAGGACATATTATTGCTCTTGTTGGTTTTGATTGCTTCTATTGTCCGCATTTGTAAGTCGCTTTGGATAAACGCGTCTGCTAAATGACTAAACGTAAATATACAGTGGGTACGGAAAGTATTCAGACCCCCTTAAATTTTTCACTCTTTGTTATATTGCAGCCATTTGCTAAAATCATTTGTTCATTTTTTTTCCTCATTAATGTACACACAGCACCCCATATTGACAGAAAAACACAGAATTGTTGACATTTTTGCAGATTTATTAAAAAGGAAAAACTGAAATATCACATGGTCCTAAGTATTCAGACCCTTTGCTGTGACACTCATATATTTAACTCAGGTGCTGTCCATTTCTTCTGATCATCCTTGAGATGGTTCTACACCTTCATTTGAGTCCAGCTGTGTTTGATTATACTGATTGGACTTGATTAGGAAAGCCACACACCTGTCTATATAAGACCTTACAGCTCACAGTGCATGTCAGAGCAAATGAGAATCATGAGGTCAAAGGAACTGCCTGAAGAGCTCAGAGACAGAATTGTGGCAAGGCACAGATCTGGCCAAGGTTACAAAAAAATTTCTGCTGCACTTAAGGTTCCTAAGAGCACAGTGGCCTCCATAATCCTTAAATGGAAGACGTTTGGGACGACCAGAACCCTTCCTAGAGCTGGCCGTCCAGTGTTCCTGTGGCTCAGTGGTAGAGCATTGCGTTAACAGCGCAAAAGGTTGTGGGTTCAATTCCCAGGGAACACACATACTGATTAAAAAAATGTATAGCCTGAATGCACTGTAAGTCGCTTTGGATAAAAGCGTCTGCTAAATGCATAAATGTAAATGTAAATGTTACTAAAGCACCCAATAATGATGTCAAACGTGGATGTTTTACATGTTTAAACCACATAAAGTGAATAAACTAGTCTTCATCAGCTCATCTTTTTACATAAACAATGAGAAACCATAAAAACTTTCATTTCAACCCCTTCATTCGAGTGTTCAGTTCACGCATGCTCATATCATAGCTCTGATTCAGTTCATTCATCATAGGGTCAGATACGCTGCTATTTTGGCTCATTTCAAGTGACTGTCAGATGTCTGGAAGTGAGTTTTGATTGAGTAGCTTGTAGATCTGTGCTGCTTGAGAGACAAACTGTTTCAGACGCTTCAGTCCGATTTGATGAACTGGTTCAACAAGTTCACTAAAAAGAACCGGTTCAAAAGAATCATTCATTCATGAACTGAACCGTTTCCTGAGGCTCTGGATTACAGGTTATAATGTTGTAAATAATGTTCAGTTTCTTGCACAGACCAATTGTTTCGCTTCATAAGACCTCAGTATATCATCAGGAGCCATGGGTAATAATTCTGTGTTGCTTGTATATGCTTTTTTTATTCTCAAAAACTTGCATTTTATGAATCACCAAGAACCATGGTTTTAGCTAAAAATCTTCTTTACTGTTCTACTGAAGAAAAAAGTCAGGTGTTGCAGCTTGTGACCTGTGTGTGTGTGTGTGTGTGTGTGTGTGTGTGTGTGTGTGTGCAGGTTATCTGGAGAATTGCCGGATCGGGACAATCTAGCATGGCTGCACAGTAACGTACAGGATGTGATGTCACTGCTACAGCATATCCCATCAGCCCCCTCTGCTCTCCCAGAGGTGAGTGAGCACATTGACACGGCTTTAACCCTATTCATATAATGGACCTTTGTGAACACGTTTGATGATTATATAAATGTGTGTGTGTGTAGAGCGCCGCCCTGCTGGTGGGAGGATCGTCCAGTCTGCTGAATGAGCGTTTACTCAGGCAGAACGCAGAGCTCACAGGATTCGTCAGCCGACTGACAGAGGAGAAAAACGACCTGAGGAACCAGTTACTGAAGCTGGAGGAGGAGCTGCGCAGATACAGACAGAAGAATACTACCGCCGAGAGTGTGAGTGAACCAATGAATCAATGAATGAGTGAATCAGTGAATCAATTACAGACAGAAGAATACCACCGCCGAGAGTGTGAGTGAACCAATGAATCAATGAATGAGTGAATCAGGGAATCAATTACAGACAGAAGAAAACCACCGCCGAGAGCGTGAGTGACCCAATGAATCAATGAATGAGTGAATCAGGGAATCAATTACAGACAGAAGAAAACCACCCCTGAGAGCGTGAGTGAACGAATCAATGAATGAGTGAATCAATGAATCAATTACAGACAGAAGAAAACCACTGCAGAGAGTGTGAGTGAACGAATCAATGAATGAGTGAATCAATGAATCAATTACAGACAGAAGAAAACCACTGCAGAGAGTGTGAGTGAACGAATCAATGAATGAGTGAATCAGTGAATCAGTTACAGACAGAAGAATACCACCGCCGAGAGCGTGAGTGAATGACTCAATGATCGGTGAATCAGTGAATCGGTTACAGACAGAAGAAAACCACCGCAGAGAGCGTGAGTGAACCAATGAATCAATGAATGAGTGAATCAGTGAATCAATTACAGACAGAAGAAAACCACCACTGAGAGCGTGAGTGAACGAATCAATGAATGAGTGAATCAGTGAATCAGTTACAGACAGAAGAAAACCACCGCTGAGAGCGTGAGTGAACGAATCAATGAATGAGTGAATCAGTTACAGACAGAAGAAAACCACCGCTGAGAGCGTGAGTGAACGAATCAATGAATGAGTGAATCAGTTACAGACAGAAGAAAACCACCGCAGAGAGCGTGAGTGAACGAATCAATGAATGAGTGAATCAGTTACAGACAGAAGAAAACCACCGCTGAGAGCGTGAGTGAACGAATCAATGAATGAGTGAATCAGTGAATCAGTTACAGACAGAAGAAAACCACTGCAGAGAGTGTGAGTGAACAAATCAATGAATGAGTGAATCAATGAATCAATTACAGACAGAAGAAAACCACTGCAGAGAGTGTGAGTGAACGAATCAATGAATGAGTGAATCAGTGAATCAGTTACAGACAGAAGAATACCACCCCCGAGAGCGTGAGTGAATGACTCAATGATCGGTGAATCAGTGAATCGGTTACAGACAGAAGAAAACCACCGCAGAGAGCGTGAGTGAACCAATGAATCAATGAATGAGTGAATCAGTGAATCAATTACAGACAGAAGAAAACCACCACTGAGAGCGTGAGTGAACAAATCAATGAATAAGTGAATCAGTGAATCAGTTACAGACAGAAGAAAACCACCGCTGAGAGCGTGAGTGAACTAATCAATGAATGAGTGAATCAGTGAATCAGTTACAGACAGAAGAAAACCACCGCTGAGAGCGAGTGAACGAATCAATGAATGAGTGAATCAGTTACAGATAGCAGAAAACCACCGCAGAGAGCGTGAGTGAACTAATCAATGAATGAGTGAATCAGTTACAGATAGAAGAAAACGACTGCAGAGAGCGTGAGTGAACAAATCAATGAATGAATGAATCAGTGAATCAGTTATAGAAGAAAACCATCGCAGAGAGCGTGAGTGAACAAATGAATCAGTCAATGAATGAATGAATCAGTGAGTCAGTTACAGACAAAAGAAAACCACCGCAGAGAGTGTGAGTGAACCAATGAATCAGTCAGTGAATGAATGAATCAGTGAATCAGTTACAGACAGAAGAACACCACCGCTGAGAGTGTGAGTGACAAATGAAAGAATCAATCAGTCAGTCAATCGGTGAATCAGTTACAGACTGAAGAAAACCATCACAGACAGCATGAGTGAACGAATCAAAAAAGAATCATTCATTCAGTGAGTCAGTTAATGAACCAGGTGCTTGGAAACTGCTTGCGATTTGTCAGTAATAATAAATAAAAGTAAAATTACATAAAGTGAGGTTGTTGTTGTGGTTAAATAGAGTTGTTCTCTGTCTCTCTCAGGTGTGGAGCAGGTCTGCGGTGGATCGTCAGGAGCTGGTGTTGTTTTCTAGTGAGCGTGACTCGTGGGTTCAGGAGAGGAATCGTCTGGAGAAATCTCTCCGTCAGGCTGAAGCTGAACTGAGTCGTCTGAGAGGAGAGATACGCTCTGATTCGCTGCGGGATCTGACCGGAGCCGATCTGGACAACACAGCCCTCAGGGTGAGCCTTCAAAACAACAAAACTCATCATATACAGCAGACACTTCAGCTGCTAACTAGGCTTGGGTATCGTTTGAATTTTAGCAATTCCGATTCAGATTCCCATTCTGCTTATCGATTCTGATTCTTATCAATTCCCAGGTTTAAAAAAAGGTGGTTAAAAAAATGAAGTCAAACATTTAGATATCAGACATATTTATTCTGTGTCTCTATTTGCAAAACATTTAATTGCTGCTGAATATATTTACATTTACATTTAATCATTTAGCAGACGCTTTTAGCCAAGGTGAGGAGAATAGAAGCAATCAAAATCAACAAAAGAGCAATAATATGCAAGTGCTATGACAATATTGAATATAGAATACCATGAACAAAAATCAGCCGGCTACATGAAAACTGGACTTGATTAAGAGCTGTTTGTGTGCAAAATAGAGCTGCACCATTCTGGATAAATTGAGACTTTTTTTTTTAAATGGAGGTTGTAGTTCTCTCACAATTCTGAAGAAGAAATATTTGACAACTAGTGTTGTCACGATAAAGCCAAATCTTATTTCATGATGTAGTCATTTTATTTCTCTTTAACAATTTATATCATATATAGTCATTTATGTTATTTTATCTTTGTTATTAATAGTAAGAACAGATGCAAGTAACAAATTAAAGGTCAGATCAAAGACAAAAATGAAATAAGGGCCCTATGAAATCTGTTTTATTTTTTCCCAAATTCCATTTAAATTTTTCTGGATTCAGTTTTTTCCATTTTGACTCTATTTTAATGGTTACATTGAAAAATATTAATAAAAAAGCATGTCTATTAATTGAAATCATGAAACTTGCACAATTTAACAGCAATTTATTAAAAGTTTAACAAAAATTAAATTTTAAGGCCCTATGAGATACTTTTTATTATTTTTCTCAAATTCAGTTTTATTTTTCTGTGAATCTGTGTTTTCCGTTAATTTTCTGGATTCCGTTTTAATCGTTTCATTACATTTTAATAATCAAATTAAAAGCATGTCTAGTTAATTTATAAAGAATAGTTAGATTTTTATAAAGAATTTATTATAGGCTATTTATTTCTTTTTTTTCAGAAAAACTGATATAATATAACATATTGTGTGTTTACAGTTTTCTAGTAAATAAATTCTGGTAAATATTCCTTAAATATTGTTTTAATAATATTGTTTTATTAGTAGTAGTAGTACTATCATTACATTAAGTAATATATTTCTGTCAGGTTAAACAAAACTTTTATTCTGACGTGTTGCTGCGAAGACCTTTAAGTTTGTTTGTATATGATATGATGATAGTTTTCTGCAAAAGAAACGGTAAAATGCTCCTGAACTGACTCTCAGAGCAGTTCTAGAGATGATGTTTATGTGTTTATGTACTCATATATTGAGGTGGCAGAGGCTGAAAACACCGCAAGTGTAGTAACAAAACCGCACGTCTGCGCAGAATATGCAGGATTCATATTTAAATAGTATTTTGCAGCGTAATATTAACAGACGCTAGTCCATCGCGTTTTGATTTAAGTGTCCTGACCTACTTTTAATCTATTCATCCCAATGTTTTACTCAAATATGGCTCTTATTAAAATGCATTCTTAAAGTACCGATACTAGTAAAATGTGGAATCGTACCGTTTTTAAAAGCAGGGTATCGCAATACTTTTTTAGTAACGGTATGTCATGCAACACTATAGATATCTAAACAAAATCTGATGGAATTTATGAATGGAATGATTCAATGAGTCACCCAAGATTTGTGTGTTTCATTACTGGATGAATCAGTGTTTTTGAATGAATCTCTTGAATGAATGATTCAAAGACAAATACATTTTTAACAGCCCCTTTTCACCACCTAAACAAAAACAAAACAAAAAAAAGATGCTCACAGGAATTGATAGGTGGAATTAAAATTTAAAGTATCCAATTCCTGACCTTAAGTATCTGATTCTGGAATTGATTTTTTTATTTCTCAATCCTGTCTCCTCAGAGGGTGTATGGGAAGTACTTGCGTGCAGAGAGCTTCCGGAAGGCTCTGATCTATCAGAAGAAGTATCTTCTGTTGCTGCTGGGGGGCTTTCAGGAGTGTGAGGAGGCCACGCTGTCTCTGATCGCCCGAATGGGAGGTCACCCCGCTCACTCCTGTCTGGAGTCTGATGGTCGTCAGCGCAGGGGCTTCAGGCGATTCAGATCGGCTGTGCGCGTCTCCATCGCCCTCTCCAGGTACAGACGCAACACTGCAGCATACACACACACACACACACACACACACACATACACACACTCACATGCTGCTTAATGGTAATAGTGTTTATTTGACATTTAATTATTATTTTGTTTTAATTCACTTTTAGCAAGTGGGTTTATTTTGGTTTGTTTTTATTTTAAAAATATTTCTTTTTTTAATCTTACAATTTTGTGATTTTTTTTTATTTTTTTTACTTTTACATTTTAAGTGTTGTAAAATTATTTATCTTAATTTTATATTTTTCTGATTTAATTTTTTTTATTATTTATTTATTTTTTTACATTTTTGTGATTTAATTCATTTAGTAAGTGATTTGATTGTTTTTATTTCAATTTTACATTTTGTAAAACAAGTATTTTATGGTGTTTTGATTGTTTTCAATTTAAAAATGTTTATTTTAATTTGTGTTTTATTTTGATTGTTTTTATTTAAAAAATATTCATTTTAAATTTACATTTTGGTGATTTAATTTTTAGCGAGTGTTTAGTTTTCATTATTTTAAAATTATTCATTTATATTAATTCTTTATTTGTATGATTTAAATTTTAGTAAGTGTTTTGTTTTCATTGTTTTATTTTAAAATTTATTTATTTATTTTTACATTTTTGTGATCTAAGTCATTTTTAGAGTGTTTTGATTAGTTTTATTTTTTAATTTTTATATTTTTATCACCTTTTTATGTATGTTTTTTCTGTGTATTTTGATTGTTTTTATTTTAAAATTATTATTATAATTTGACATTTTTATGAGTTAATACATTTAATTATTAGCATTTCCTCAAACCTTGATTTGGGAATCCCTGTGTTAATATAACTGAGTCAAGAGTTTGGTGAGCCATTAGCGAGATATTTCAGTTTTGGTCTTTTAAATTTGACATTGTCTGGTCAGGTCATAAAGACGGTTTCTGGCTTCAGCTTGATGTAACAGTAATATCTAGTGAACGCCATTTGACTGGTAATGCTGGATGAACACTGTCTCCTATAGGATGAGGTTTCTGGTGAAGCGATGGCAGAGAGCAGCAGGAGGAACAGTAGCGTCTCCAATCATCAGCAGAAACGGCCACGCTCAGATCACAGGTGACCATCTCACATCATACAGAACAACAAAAAACATGTCTTATTGTGTTACTGCTTCATATTTTGTGGAAACTGTGATGCATTTTTATTTTTCAGGATTCACAGATGAACAGAAAGCTCAAAAGAACAGCATTGATTTGAAATAGAAATCTTTTGTGCCATTATAAATGTCTTTACTGTCACCTTTGATGAATTTAATGTGTCCTTGCTGAATGAAAGTATTAAAACATGTGTTGTAGGTGCGGATGTGAGGAACGAGTCGTCGTATCTTCACCCCGGCGGAGTGGAGGCCTTCAGAGAGAGACGAGTGGCCAGCCGCGGACGAACGGGACGAGACTCTCCTCGCTCCGCTGCGTCGCTCCAGCACAGGTGCAAACACACTCAGTCTCATTCTAATCTGAAAACACATGATTTCCAGAAGAGATCAGATGTGCTAAAACATTAGCCACATTTATATCTAGACTCAAAACTCATCGGCTTTTGCTGAAGGAGCACTGTGCTACGTCTGAACCGATTGCACTGTATTTTATGTATAATCATTTTTTTATTCTTAACTGTTTCAGTTCATTTTAAATCAATTTTTAAATATTTTTTTAATTCCTTGTTTTTATTGTTGAGATTATTTTTTTGATTATTTTAATTCCTTTTATGTAAAGCACTTTGAATTACCATTCTGTATGACATATGCTATATAAATAAACTTAATATAATATAATATATAAACATTTAAATAATCACACATCAATTTTGGCTGAGAAATCACCCCCAAAGGGTCATTAAAGTCATTGTGCTTGATGAGGGAAGCACTGAATAGACATTACATAAAGTATCTTTAGAAAGAACAATTTTGATTTAACATTGAAAGAATAGTGATAATAAATGGGTATTAATGTTGAAATAGTAAGAGATTTTAAAAAAGGTCAAATGATTCTCTCAATATGAAACTAAAGTCACTGTTTTAATTGCGTGAGTCACCGAATCATTCATTCAGCTGATTTGTTCAAATGGCTAATTCGTTCAGAAACAAAGCAAGTGACTGCCTTTATGAATGAGTCATTGAATCATTGACTCAATTTATTCAAACAGCTCATTCTTTCAGAAACTAATCAAGTGACTGAATCATTAACTTACTTGATTCGTTCAAACAGCTGATTTATTTAGAAACAAATCAAGTGACTGCCTTTATGAATGAGTCAATGAATTGTTGACTTACTAGATTAATTCAAACAGTTCATTTATTCAGAAACAAATCAAATGACTGTCTTTATGAATGAGTCACTGAATCATTGACTCACTCAATTCATTCAAACAGTTCATTTATTCAGAAATGAATCAAGTGACTGTTTTAATGAGTCACTGAATCATTGACTCACTCAATTCATTCAAACAGTTCATTCATTCAGAAAAAGAAATCAAGTGACTACCTTCATGAATGAGTCACTGAATCATTGACTCACTGAATTAGTTCAAACAGCTGTTTCATTCCAAAATGAAGCAAGTGACCCTCTTTATCAATGTGTCATTGAATCATTTACACACTCATTTTGTTCAATCAGCTAATTCATTCAGAAACAAAGCAAGTGACTGTCTTAATGAATGAGTCACTGAATTATTGACTCACTCAATTTATTCAAACAGTTCATTCAGAAACAAAGCAAGTGACTACCTTATGAAAGAGTCACTGAATCATTGAGTCACTCAATTTATTCAGACAGTTCATTCAGAAACAAAGCAAGTGACTACCTTATGAAAGAGTCACTGAATCATTGAGTCACTCAATTTATTCAGACAGTTCATTCAGAAACAAAGCAAGTGACTACCTTATGAAAGAGTCACTGAATCATTGAGTCACTCAATTTATTCAGACAGTTCATTCAGAAACAAAGCAAGTGACCACCTTATGAAAGAGTCACTGAATCATTGACTCACTCAGTTCATTCAGACAGTTCATTCAGAAACAAAGCAAGTGACCACCTTATGAAAGAGTCACTGAATCATTGACTCACTCAATTTATTCAAACAGCTCATTAATTCAGAAAACGAATCAACTGACTGTCTTCATGAATGAGTCATTGAATCATAGACACACTCATTTTGTTCAAACAGCAAATTCATTCAGAAATGAAGCAAGTGACTGTCTAAATGAATGAGTCAGTGAATCACTGAGTCACTCAATTCATTCAAATGTCAGATTGATTTAGAAATGAGTGAGGTGACTCTTTATGAATGAATCACTGAATCACTGACTCTGCTGATGTTTGTGTCTGCTGTAGGTTTCATGTGATGGCCGGTGATGCTGGAGGTTTGCCATGTTCACACCTGCAGAACTATGACCCTGATCGCGCTCTCACTGACTACATCTCACGTCTGGAGGCCCTGCAGAGACGCCTGGGCAGTGTGCATTCAGGTAATAACGCTAACATGACAGACAACATGGAGAACAGTCACGCTCAGTGCTCCACTGATTCAAACCTACTTTCAAATCACTTCTTTTATTGGGTTCATCCACTATTCAAATGATTATCAGTTATTTAACCCCCTGGGGTCGAAGTCCGCACTGGTGTCTCGTATTTTCTTTATGACCGCGAAAAGAACTAAAAATACTCCGTCAGTTTTGATCGTACAGATAAGAATAAGGTATCATTTGAAACTGCAAAGGGTCTACTTGTATTTGTGTACAGTCATACTAACAACAAAACAATGTGCTTTTCTAAAATAAAGAAAATAAACAGGATGCGTTCTCCGGTGACTCGCTCTCTGTCACCTCTCTTCACAGACACGTAAATAAAACAGCATGAATCTCCGCGAATACTCGCCTCAAAGAGATGAGAAATATATGTAGAGAAAGCTTGAAATGTCTACTTTTAAATGAAGTACGTCCAAAACAAATATTCTCTGTTAAAGTAATCTGTATGAAACCAACACGATGTCCAGTTTTCCCGTCTCAACTAATTATATCTAATGCGGTCACGCCCACGTGCCGATCATGCTTTTCAGATTCAAATATCCACGTGAGGCGCACGTGCATGTAAATGCCCACATCACCGTAAACAAACATGAAGAGTTCATCCCAGCTACTTTTTGTTTCTGAAAGACACGCTGAGAGAAATAACTCAGAATTTACCTCACAACGCGATGCGTCGCGCAGCTTGATCCATTGAAGAATATCACTCTGATGAGTAGCCTAAGATTACTTGCTTCTGTTGTTATTGTGTTATTGTGACATAACTTGTACACATTTTACTAGTTAGACTTTTCCCAAACTATAAATCCTGACTACGTGTATGAAATCAAGTGAAACATTTTGAAATGTGTCATTTCATTGTCTGAATGTCTCACAATGCCAGGATGTTTGTTTAGTGTTTTATAACCTATAAAACCACAAGATATAAAAGTAGAACGAGTGTTAACAGTGTGATATTAGAGTCTGTGAATGTTTGGCACAAAGGTGTGTTACTGTTGATGAATTTTCAGCATCATTACTCCAGTCTTACTCCAAGTGTAACAATATACACTATACCATTCAAAAGCTTGGAGTCAGTATATATGGAAATTAAAACTTTTATTTAGCGCACAAGTGATGATAAAGACATTTACCATGTTACAAACACTGCTGATCTTCTGAACTTTCTGTTCATCCAGAAAACCTGAACAAATCTTCTCAGCTCTTTTCAACTTGAAAGTGAAAGTGAAAGTCGTGACGTATTGTCAAGTATGGTGACCCATACTCGAAATTGGTGCTCTGCATTTAACCCATCCAAGTGCACACACACAGCAGTGAGTAGTGAACAAAGGCACACACACACACACACCGTGAACACACACCCGGAGCAGTGGGCAGCCATTGCTCCAGCGCCTGGGGAGCAATTGGGGGTTCGGTGCCTTGCTCAAGGGCACCTCAGTCATGGTATCGAAGGCAGAGAGAGTGCTGTTCATTCACAATCCCCACCTTCAATTCCTGCCGGTGCAAGAATCGAACCGGCAACCTTCAGGTTACTAGCCCAACTCTGTAACCGTCAGGCCACGACTTCCCCTAATAATAATAATAATAATAATAATAATAATAATAATAATAATAATAATTATTATTATTATTATTATTATTATTATTATTATTATTATTATTAATAATAATAATAATAAATGTTTTTCGAGCAGCAAATCAGAATATTAGAATGATTTTTGAAGGATCATGTGACTGGAGTAATGATGCTAAAAAGTCAGCTTTGATTGTTCCTAATAAACTGTTTAACTGCACTCGCAAGTGAATCTCAAGTTAGTTTGTGTGATAGCTAAATATATTCTAAATAAACTACAAACAAAAAATATATAGATTTATTTTGTCCTCACATTTTTCTTGTAACTCTTCCCTCTCAGTCACATACCTGACTGGATGGCTCATTATGAAGCTCATTATGCGGGCCTTTGTCTTCTCAGGTGTGAATGCAGAATAGTTCACGCCCTCTCGCATAGACCGTTTCTTCTCAAAAAGTGTCTTAGAAAATTTAATCAATATATTGTTTTCTTTGAGTGAGTAAACAAGATGATTTTCATATC
>CM077245.1:1462170-1512170 GCA_039654775.1 Spinibarbus caldwelli
AGCTCTTGTTGGTGAGGGGTCCAGCTCATCAGCAAGACAGACTGCACATGCTGCTGAGGCCAGTAAGGACAAAGCGGAGCGGTCAGCTGAAGGGAATGATGAGAGTCAGCATCAAAGGGAGAAAGCACCAGTGGCTGAGGAACAGTTGATTGAAGTGGAGCCAGTTATTAGCGGTGATCAGGACAATGCACAATCAAATGATCCATCAAGGTTTACATGGTCTCAGTTGGATGCACCTGACATCATTACTGCTGATCAGAGCGGGGCGGAGACTGCAAGGTGGAGATATCTGAAGGAAGAGGTCATCGGCGAGCAGTGGAGAAGATGGAAGGGAGCAGAAGTGCACTAAGCTCAAAGCTGCAAAGACTCTGGTTTCTTTAGAGGACTTAATTGTTTTGCAAGATGAAAAGGTGGACAATTGGGACTGGGGAGAGTTTGGGGAGGAGGGAGAAGAAGATTCTCAAGAATGAACTGATGTAGTTGTAAGGAGGGTGAAGGGAAAGGGAGGGGGACATATGACAAAAAAGCCCTTTGAGTTAAAAGTTCATTTTGGTTATGATGTGCTGTTTGAAATATGTTGCCATTTGACTTTGAAGGTTATGATTTTTGTGTTTGAATTGTAAATTGGTATTTTGGTTTAATAAAAAAACCCTGTTCTTATTAGTTTAATATCTGATATGTCTCCTATCTGGAGACCATATATTAAATATATTTTTGAAACAGGGAGATGGAATGGAAGCTTGCTTCATCCAATCCATGCATTGATCTGGTATTGCAGTATTTCCAAGAACGGTGCATTCACATCTGGGGATATAAATCGTAAAAAAAAACAAAAAATAAATAAAGAATGATTTGAGAATTCTTAGAGCATTTGTGTGTGGCTTTAGATCGTGTATATCTTCTCTCTAATAAGTTTCCTGATGTTTTATTAAGTTCTTAAGCACTGTTAGAATAACATGAAATGAATTAACTTTTCTCTGCCACTTGTAAGAAATGCGTTCAGCCTGATAAAGTGGTTTAATACTGGTGTATTGACCTTGTGAAATAACGAATTTTTAGCACATTTTATCCCAATATTTTAAATGGTCACTTCAGTTGTACTAATATGCTAAGTTCACTGGTTCATGAAAAAGGGTGTTTTAAATGAATTGAATTGGTTCATGAATAGGTGCAGTAAAAAGTGCTCAAAATTGTTGTTTTGTTAGAGCAGCAGCAGCTCTATTATAGAGGTTTTATGTCTGCTTTAATGCAGCATCTGTGGCGACTGAGAAACTGTTGCAAAATGGGCTGATGGCACAATATGGCTTAGGTTGCTCTGTCCCACATGCTAAGTTGATTTAAAAAATAGTACAGTGAAAAGTGCTCAAAATTTGTATTTCGATAGAGCAGTCCCTCTAGTATTAAGGCCTTGTGGCTACTTTAATGCATTAACTGTAGTGGACGAGAAACAGCGATGCAAAATGGGTTGATGGCACAATATGGCTCAGTGTGCGTCGTCCCAAATACCAAATTCAGAGGCCAATTAAACAAAACTGGTAGAGTAAATAGTGCACAAAATCTGGATTTTAATAGAGCAGTACCTCTAGCATAAAAAGGCCATTTTAAAGCATCATCTATGGTGCCCGAAAAACAGTGTCACGAAATGGGCTGATGGCACAAAATGGCTCAGTGTCCATCGTCCCAAATGCCAAATTCAGAGGCCAATTTGGATTCCTTTAGGGCAATACCTTTAGTATCAAGGTCTTTTGTACATTTTAATGCATCTTCTGTGCTGGCTGAGAAACAGCTCTGTGAAATGAGCTGAAGGTGCAATATGTTTCAATGTGCATTGTCCTGTATGCCAAGTTGAAAGGCCGATTTAAAAAAAAAAATTAAAAAAAGTAAAAGTAATATACCGTTAGTATAAAGGCCTAATGTCCGTTTTAACAACATCAGTACCGCCTGAGAAACAGTGCCATAAATTGGGCTAACGGTGCAATATGACTGCATTGTCCTGTATGCCCAAATTCTAAGGCCAATAAAAAGTAGGCTACAGTTAAAAAGTGCTTAAATTTTGGATTTTGTTACAATACCTGTTAATAAGTAAGCATATTAAATTTATTTTTTTTATATTTATTTATATTTATTATATGCATTTTATACCTCAGGTTACTAATTCTTGCAGGATAAATGTGAAACATATGAACAACACTGTGATAGACTGACCATCCATAAAACTGTCTATAAGCTAGTTTTTGCTTTAAAACACACAGTCCTTTCACTTCCCTGATTCATTTAACAATAATAACAAGTGCAGATCCACTCGAAGGCTAATATAACCCACAACCCATTGCAGATTCAATTAAAACTACAAACGAATAAAAAGTGATAAAAACTACAAACATGCCGGATGCGCGAGACCGACGGCTCAGTGGAGAAGAGGTTTAAATAAAGGGGTTTGTGTGATTATTAACCAGCCTTACATGCTGAAAAATATTTAATGTATCCGTGTAATATTTAATGTGCAACAACATAGTGATCGTTTATAAATATATAGGCTTGGTTGTTAACTTTCATTATGCAAACACAAGACCCACAGATCAACACGCTACTTTCTTTCCAATTTGATAGGAAATTAAATTAAACGAAATGTGGATGATGTTAACCTTGAAAGGAGCAGCACTGTCTCACTCATAAAAGACTGTAAAACTAAAATATGCAAAAAATAAAAATAAAATATACGCTGCAATAAAATATACGCTGACATCACTCGTGACGCGTTTCCGCTTGTGTGAATGTAGTTAGTGTTTTTCTGAAGCTCAGATGGTTTCTAGCACCTAGCAACAAATTGAGCTATTTTTAAAATGTATTTGGCAACTTTTGAGAAGTGACTCAAATGATAAAAAGGAACATTTACCATTTAAATTACACAAAAAGAGAAAAACAAAGATGCCTAGTAGTGCACACATCACATGAATTAAGTTAGTCGCTATATGCAATTGTTTAATTTAATAATAATAGTAAAAAATAATTTCATAATTTAATAATTGTTCATTAATGATACAATTTGTTAGTAGCTTGTACTTGTGATTGTTGATCAGTTAAGTACACTGTAAGAAAAATATCTAGAAAAATGGAAAAGGTACTAATAATTTTCCAGGACATTATCCGTTATCTGCTGTAACCCGAAAACACAAAATACAATGCGTAATTAAAAATGCAGGTAAAAAACCTGTGGAAAAATCAATACAGAATTCCTTCAACATAGTATATTGTGCCCTATTTTACAGACTTTCTTAGAGTGTGCTAACTACTAATACACTGCTTAAAACTATAACGGTTCAGAATGTGTAGTTTTACTTGTTTACTAGCTAATAAAAAAACCTTAAATTGTAATCGTTCAAAAATGTGTACGTTTTCAAAAATTTAACATTTAAAAAGTTATTTACATATATAAAATGTTTTTGCTGAGATTTGATGCAGTGACACAATTTTGCATCATGATTATGTAATGGCGTAATTTAGCAACTTTTAGCAACAAATCAACCTTCCTTTAGCAACTTCCCCTGAAAAATAATTGTCACCACTGTTTGACCCTTGCTTTAGTTCAGATGTGAGTCGCTCTGAGCTGAGCGTGTGTTGATGTGTTCCTCACCAGCGCTGTGGAGCGGAGTGAGTCTCTGATCAGAGCCGATCTCACTCATACTCACCTGACAGGAGCGTCTCCACGATCAGACAGGTATATCTCCTGGAGCGAGGAGCAGCCATTGCTTTCTGACCTCTATGACCTTTATGACCTTTATGAACTCTCCACATGCGAGAATCTCAACTGCACAATTTCTGTGAGTGGGGACTGCGTTCGCGCTTTCCCCTGAATAAACTGGTTCAAAACAGAGATGAAAATGAACAATTGTAGTTTTTTAGAAGTTGTAAGAATAACTTGTTAACTAGGGGAATAACTAGGGGAAGTCGTGGCCTAATGGTTAGAGAGTTGGGCTTGTAACCTGAAGGTTGCCGGTTCGATTCTCACACCGGTGGGGATTGTGAATGAACAGCACTCTCTCTGCCTTCGATACCATGACTGAGGTGCCCTTGAGCAAGACACTGAACCCCCAATTGCTCCCCGGGCGCTGGAGCAATGGCTGCCCACTGCTCCGGGTGTGTGTTCACGGTGTGTGTGCGCGTTTGTTCACTATTCACTGCTGTGTGTGTGCACTTGGATGGGTTAAATGCAGAGCACCAATTTCCCACCATACTTGACAATACGTCATGACTTTCACTTTCACTTTTGTGTTATCTAGTTTGTTTCAAAAAGGAATGTTGATGTAATATCTATTGTTTTGGGGGTAGTTCATTTGAACTAAATATTCTATAGTGTTACAGTGTCTGATGACCAATATCTATTTAAAACATTAGCTGCATGTGACCCCAGCTTTACATGAAGTTGTGAATATTTTGTCAACAGAAAGTCATTTTTTAACACTGCCAAAAAAAAAAAAAAAAAAGGTTTAATCAATATTGATTAAACTGTAAAGAGTATATTACTATTACTAATGTATTGTCTAATATATTTACATTTACATTTACATTTAGTCATTTTGCAGACACTTTTATCCAAAGCGACTTACAATTGGGGAATACATAAAGCGATTCGTCTAGAAGAGGCAATCAGACAGAGGAAGTGCTTGTAACAACAAGTCTCAGGCATTGTTCAAATAAGTACAAGCTAGAAAGGAAAGGAATAAATAAAGAGAAAGAAAGTTTTTTTATTTTTTTTATAAAGTTTAGGATGAAGTCAAGTAGTGCTGAAAGAGATGAGTTTTCAGTTGTTGCTTAAAGATTGGTAGGGATCCAGCATTCCGGATAGGGGTGGGAAGATCATTCCACCAGCCAGGAATGGTGAATGAGAATGTTCTGGAGAGTGATTTTGAGCCTCTCTGTGATGGTACCACGAGGCGTCGCTCACTAGCAGATCTCAGACTTCTGGAGGGGATGTAGATTCGTAATAGTGAGTGGAAGTAGCCGGGTGCTGAGCCTGTGGTTGTTCTATATGCAAGCATCAGTGTCTTGAACTTGATCCGAGCTGCAACCGGTAGCCAGTGCAAGGAGATAAAGAGAGGTGTAACATGGGCTCTTTTGGGCTCGTTGAAGACCAGACGTGCCGCTGCATTCTGAATCATTTGTAGAGGTTTGATTGTGTTTGATGGAAGTCCAGCCAGAAGAGCATTGCAGTAGTCCAGCCTAGAAATGACAAGGGCCTGGACAAGAAGTTGTGCACCATGCTCTGTCAGAAAGGGCCTGATCTTTCTGATGTTGTGTAGTGCAAACCTGCAAGATCGAGCGGTCTTTGCAATGTGCTCTTTGAAGGTCAACTGGTCATCAAAGATTACACCGAGATTTCTGACCGAAGATGATGGGGCAATTGTTGATGAACCTAACTGAATCGTGAAGTCATGCTGTAGGGTTGGAGTAGCAGGGAAGACAAGAAGCTCAGTCTTTGCCAGGTTGAGCTGTAGGTGATGTTCTTTCATCCATGCCGAGATGTCCGCCAGGCAGCCTAAGATCCGTGCAGCTACTGTTGGATCATCTGGTTGAAAAGAGAGATAGAGCTGTGATTGTGATTGTGATTTTTTTTTTTTCTTAAGCTCCTTTTTTTTAACTATCTATATTAGCTGATTTTTGTATTTTGTCTTAATATTATGAAATAGTAATAATGTTTCAAAAGTAATAATGATTTTGAATATATGTGCTGTGTGTTATGCAAAAAAATAACACACAGCCCCCCCCAAAAAAAGGGTTTAATCAATGTTGATTAAAATGTAAAAGTATATTACTATTACTAATGTATCATCTCTCTTTCTGAACTAATATATTGTGATTTTTTTTCAGCTCCTTTTTATATTTAACTATCTATATTAGCTGATTTTTGTATTTTGTCTTAATGTTCCTTTGGAAAAATGTTTGAAAAGCAATAGTGATTTTAAATATATGTACTATATGTTATGTGATGGGACTTTTTCCAAACAAATCGTAATGAAAAAAGAATTGTAAGCCAAATAAAAGGTCTGATGATCAAATCTATAACATCAAATAGAAGTACTTCAGGTTGGTTAATGATTATTTGTTAGGCGAAGAGACGACTGCACTGATACTTGAACACCACATAAAATAAACCTGCTATTTATTTATGCAAATTTTTTTGTGTCCATCTTTAAAAAAAAATTTAGTTCACAATGATGTGACAAAATGTTAAAAGATAACATTTTTAAAATAATTTGGAAATCAAATAGGTAGACGATCATATTCGCTTTCCAAATTATTTTGTATTTTTTGTAAGCAAAATTATTTGACACTTGGTGAGAAAATACAGTTGAATATGTTCAGTGAGTTTTTTTCCCCTCCAACTAATGCTTTTTTTTTAAACACTGGAAACATGTCTGTTACTATGTGGAATTTAATTGCATTTAATTGATTTTTTAAAATGTATATATTAATTGTTTAGGTATTGTGTGTGTGTATATCTATCTAGTGGTAATAATTTAAAACTGAACCACATTTCATTCATTTCTTGCAATGATGGTGATTATTGTCTATATTTTGAACAGGATAAGATTTTATTAGCCTCAAACAACAATAAAAGCTGTTAACATTAATCATTACAGACAATAACAATGAACGTCATCTTCAAAAATGTATTCACAAAGCAGCCGCTGTGTTAAAGACAAATGATTGAGATTAAATGTCAAACATTAGACAAATCAAAGCTGCTGCATTGTAAACAAGACTGAACACAAGGGATGTGATTTAATCAGTAACTTGAACATAAAACTGAATTCACTGATGTTTTTTTTGCTGCTGGAGTGTTCAGGACGTCTTGATGTTCTTCACAGGTTCTTAAGTGTGTCTTGACCCTCAGGCTTCTCCAGCCAGTGAGGAGGCCAGCTGGCTTTAATACTGGGACGCTCCTTCAGCATCTCATAGTACTCCATCAGCCTGGGACAACGCTCTCGAGCACAGCTGAAACCAGATCAAACATTAAACCAGCCGCAGCTGAACCTTCACCTGACAGAATCAATCATTAACCCTCATAAAGCATCCAACATCTGATACCGTTTTCACTATCAAAGATTTACTAGTTTTTTGCAAAACAAAAGAAAAGAAAGGGAAATTCTTTTGACATGAACCACATTTATCCAGCATAAATATGCGGATGTCATTCCCAAAACTTTGCAGCGTGTACGTGTCTGAAAAACAAGTTTCATACAAATTCTGAAACTGCACAAAGAGTGCCCCCTTTATTATCACTAAAAAGCATTCAATTCAAGTTTATTTGTATAACGCTTTTCACAATACAAATCATTGCAAAGCAGCTTTATAGGAAATTAAGTTTCTACAATATATTTATATATTGTAGAAACTTAATATATGTAACTTATGGTGAAATCTGGTAGTTCTGTATGTTGTCTGAGGGGTTGGCATCATCTCTTCTCGGGTGTTTGGTCATCTCAGATCATTTAAGGGTTGGATCCTGACTGAAGCTTGTGTAAATCCTAGTTACCTCAGGATGTTAATCCTGCGGCAGAAAGACAGGGTTCCCACTCTTTCATGAACACCAGATTCAAGGACTTTTTAAAGCACCATTTATTTTATATCAAGCACCTATCAAATTCACACCCCAGCATATGTAGCGTCATGAAAGACCTTACAGTACTTAACATTTCACTTACACTGAACATTTATATTAAACATTTACAGTAATAATGTTTTGAATGTGTAGGTTTCATAAATTTAGACCGTTTTGAGCAGTCGTGCTCAAAGGAATGTAATGAAATCCATTGAAGTCAGTACTGGTAATATTCAAATACAATTTCTAAAATATTGATAAAATATGCATCAAATTGGTTTTGCTGTAGTTCTTGTACAAGAATTAAATTTGAAAGAATTTCTCAAGTTTTTAAATTAATAAAAAGTGGTTAAATGTTGTAATAACACGGTAAAACCTGTTAACATTAAAAATTTGCACATTCACTCAATAGAGACGTTACTCATTATTAAAAAAAAAGTCAAAATTATTTTGCAAAACACTTTCTATTGTAAATCCCATTTTTTCATCTTTGACCTAGAGGAACATTTAATCAATGAACATTTTACACCTTGTACATGTGCAAATCTGCAAAAAAATATAAAGAAAAGAAATTTAAAAAAAACAGGACTTTCTATTTGCTTTTAAACTGTAAACTCTTTTCACTAAGCTGTTTTTCCCGTTTTTCAAGTTCTACATTTTCTTCTTAGCTCCAGGTCGCAGTAAGTTTTGGGAGTTCATTTTTATTCCATCTCCTATCCTGAAAAGTCTGTCTTGCAGAGATTGACTAAAAATGAACTAAAACGTACTGCCAGATTCTGGAAGATAAATTCTTCAAACAGTTACAAGAGGATGTGATGCTGGTCCTTCAAGAGTCACTCACAACTTATCTGTCCATAAAGCCGATAATAGATTTGTCTTCATGTATTTCACAGCACTTCAGCGTGTTATTCTTATTAAGTGAGGGTCATTTTTTACCCAAGTAAAGTCTCTGAGAACCTGACACCTTGTAATTCTGGAGACTCCAGGTAGGTTGCAGTTCTGGAAAATGATGGCGCTGGAGACTAAATGGTTCCTGATGGTTTCAAACCTAATTCTTCACATTAATTCTTAATTCTTTTGCAGTTAACGTGTTTTTTCTGACCCCGCTGACCCAATCAGCATTTCGCTGACCAATAGTCATGCCTTAACTTTGCAATTTCTGTATTGCATTATAGTTTTGAATATTTCTCATGGGGATTTAATAATTTTTGAATTTTCAGTCTGAGTTAAATCTCTTTTTTGGCTCATTTCATAATTCTGCACACCTGAATATAAGGAGTTTTTTCACTTCCAGCCTTCATGGACAATTGTATATCACTTATAAATGATTAAATATATAATTAATAGTATTAAGATTGATGTGGTTTAGAATTGGTAAAATGTGCTTGGAAAAAAAAAAGAAGAGATCAGAATATCAATGTGCCTAATAATTATGCACACACTGTATGTGCTCACTTTACACAGAGTGTGCGTGATCGCGAAATCCAAAGAGAACAACGAACGCTCATTCAAATGCGATTTCAATATCCCGCATATTGATAGAGGCTCCCTGATGTGCGAAAATTATTTAAAGTATTAGAATGTTTGCGGAAGCGGGACACAGATGTTGCGGGAGTGGGTGGTAAAATTCAAGCACTTTCAAGGACCTATGTTTGTTTTCAAGTACTTTCTAGGCCTTGAATCCATATGTCTGAAATTCAAGCACTTTCAAGTACTTTCAAGAAGCGTGGGAACCCTGGAAAGAGATAGAGACATAATTAGCGTAGCTGCTGTTCCATCCAAGCAAAAATGATTTGTTCAATCCAAGCTAAAGAACAATAATGTGTGTTTGATCAGATATAACTGCAGTACAAGATTATGAGATGCATTATGTGAATGCTTGGCTAAAGAGATGTGTCTTTAATCTAGATTTAAACAGAGAGAGTGTGTCTGAACCCCGAACGTTATCAGGAAGGCTATTCCAGAGTTTGGGAGCCAAATGTGAAAAGGCTCTACCTCCTTTAGTTGACTTTGTTATTCTAGGTACTACCAAAAGTCCAGAGTTTTGCGACTTTAGGGAGCGTGACGGATTGTAGCGTGGTAGAAGACTAGTTAGGTACGCAGGAGCTAAACCATTAAGGGCTTTATAGGTAATTAATAATATTTTGTAACTGTTGCGGAACTTAATAGGTAGCCAGTGCAGAGACTGTAAAATTGGGGTAATATGATCATATTTTCTTGGTAAGGACTCTAGCCGCTGCATTTTGGACTACCTGTAGCTTGTTTATTGAAGATGCAGGACAACCAGCTAGCAGTGCATTACAATAGTCCAGTCTAGAGGTCATGAATGCATGAACTAGCTTTTCTGCATCAGAAACAGGTAACATGTTTCGTAGCTTGGCAATGTTTCTAAGATGGAAGAATGCTGTTTTTGTAACATGGGAAATATGATTTTCAAAAACAAGTTGCTGTCTAATATAACACCCAGATTTTTGACTGTAGAGGAAGTAACAGTACATCCGTCTAGTTGCAGATTATAATCCAAGAGATTCTGTGTACTGTTTTTTGGTCCAATAAGTAATATCTCTGTCTTATCTGAATTTAATAGAAGAAAATTATTGGTCATCCAATCTTTTACATTTTTAACACACTCTGTTAGCTTAGATAATTTAGAAGTTTCATCTGGTCTTGTTGAGATATATAGTTGAGTATCATCAGCATAACAATGGAAACTAATCCCATATTTTCTAATAATATTACCAAGGGGCAACATGTATATTGAAAATAGCAGAGGACCTAGGACAGATCCTTGTAGTACTCCATACTTTACTGGTGATAATTGAGATTACAAAAAAAAGAATGCTAATTGAAAAAGCATCACTCATCTTAGTTCATCGCGATCTAACAAAGATCTGTTATAATGAACGAAGCTCTCTAAACTGCGCAATGAATCATCGTGCATGCACTTAGGTATTAGATGATTCACGAGTGTGCGATACAGCACTTAATAAAAACTTTGTGGTGAGTGAATTCTGACAAACTAAAACGTTTCTGATTGACCATTGTGTTCAAGAAATCAACAGATATGGCTCTGATTGGTTACATTGCTCAACGCTGCAACAAACACGTATGCATGCATGCATGCATGCATGAATACATATATTTACACATGCACACACACTGATGAGAAATTTTATTTTAAATATATCGTCGTATGAAATTTCTGTAAGAACAATTTCTAAATTCTAAAGAATGTAGAATCACCAGTATTAACTCCATTTGAATGAATGGATTTAATAAAATTCCTTTGAATTTATAACTTGAGGTTGCTCAAAAACAGTCCAAATTAATGAAACTTACATATTTATTTAAAAAATAAAAATAAAAAATAATTTTAATTGCATAAACTTTCACTTTCGGATAAAACAAAGTGATTTCATGCAGCAATGGTTGGTCAATTGACATATATATATTCTGGTTTATCAACAAAATTCAGTCCTAAAAATGCACGAGATATGGGGAAAAGACTAAATATATTTCACAAAAGTTTCCTGACACTAATATAACTTCATAGAAAATTTTACAAAAAGTATTTTGACATCTAATTGTACTCAATACATACCTGGGTCAAAAATGACCCAAACACAAAAAACATTATATATCTGAAAAAATAATTGTAAAAATTCTGAAATAAAAAAAAGATATGTATTTTGAGGGTATTAAAGCATTTGCAAGGTTTTGTTCCCTTACTAAAAACGATGCATTGTTTATACATTTGTATGCATCTCTTCCATGTCAACAGACCTGAATGCATTTTGAGGGTTAAAATATGCTGTCACTGAAAAATGCTTTATATCTAGAATGATTCACTCACTGAAATCGTGGAAAATACGCGATGATGGGGAAACAAACCACATCGGCCATGGTGAAGTTCTTGCCAGCAAGGTACGAGCCTTTACCCATCTGATGAACAAATCACTCATCATTAGAGAAGAGTCATTTTTATCCCCACAAATACAGAAACAGCATCTCCTCTACTAATAAAGACAAGAATTCAATCACTGCAATCAACATGTGCATTCATAATCCATTACGCTTTTGTAATGCGATTCATTTCAGAAAGAAATGTAAAAAAATTAAAAAAAAAAAAAAAAAAAAAAAAAAAAAAAAACCTCTTTTGTACAAAGACATGGAAGACAAAGGTCAACTTCACCCTCCATAACTCTAATAATTTTACTGCATAAACTACTGATAAGATATTAGGTTGCAATTAATTGCAACAGCCGCCTAAAACAAAATGACTATCTGACAATTTCTTGAGTGACTCATTACATTAGATGAAGAGAATAACTGATGAATCATTCACAGTGAGACAGGGAATCTGACGTAATAGATGCATGATTTATATTATCAATAAATCCCAACCTTCTCCAAGTATCCGTCCCACAGTTTGAGCTCAGCGATTAAACTCTCTTTATTCCTCTTCAGAGCCGATTCATGTCTCTCTCCTTCAGGAACAAACATCTCATAGAAAGCCACGTCATCTGAACAAAAAACAGTGCATATGTGTTTATCATACTCAATCCACCAGGGTTTTATGGCTCATATAGTCTGATAGAGTGAGAATATGGAGCTCAATTTTATTTATTATTTATTCAGAGACTCAAAACTGAGCAAAAATATGAATTTGCTGTAGATGCAGATATTTATATGATGAAATTCTGATGCTTGTAATGTAAATCAGTGAGATCTTTAAATCAAATCAAAATCACTTTTATTGTCACATCATCACAGCACGTGTGCCTTGGTGAGTGAAATTCTTGAGAGAGTGCTCCAGACAGTGCAGAAACAATTAACATATAGACAGTACCATTACATACTTATACAGATGACAATGTGCAATATACACATACATATACTCAGTACACACAGTGTACTATTAGACATACTTACAGTTATCAATACGCAATTATACAAGTATATACACATTCTACATTATGTACACATATGTACACACAATAATATGCGAAGGTGCAGTAGATTATTATTATTTATTACAGTACAGCAGATACTGACATAAAATGATCTAAATATCAGTGGTCACTCTATATCTCCAATAATATGTTTTAGTATCTGTGAGGATTTCCAGTCAGGATTTAGACTATCATAGTACTGAGACTGCTCCCATTAGAGTTAGAAATGACCTGCTCTTATAATCGGATCGTGGTTGTATCTCTCTATTAGTGCTACTGGATCTTAGCACTGCATTTGACACTATCGACTACAACATTCTCTTGAATAGACTAGAAAATTATGTTGGCATTAGTGGAAGTGCATTGGCATGGTTCAAATTAGGGGTGCACGATAAATATCGGGCGATAATTAATGCGCATCTTGTCATTAAAGCCGGTTCTCTAATCAGCGGTAAATTCCAACACGTGCGTGATTTCACATAGAGCAGCATTTACTACACAGAGCCGTTGTTAACTGACAAGCTGCGCAAATCCATGTTCATTATCAGCGTGGTTTTATGCAGCTTGTCAGTGAACAACAGCTCTGTGTAGTAAATGCTGCTCAATGTGAAATCCTTCAATTCGTAGCAGTGAATGAAGGAGTATCATATCCTTCACAAGTGCAGGGTGGAGTACCACAAGGCACAGTACTAGGACTGTTGCTTTTCACAATTTACATGTTAATCTTGGGAGATATCATCAGGAAACATGGTGTTAGTTTTCACTGTTAGACTGATGATACTCAGCTCTATATTTCCTCCCAATACCGAAACATACCAATTCGCAAAACTAACGGAATGCATAGTTGATATAAAATAAAAAGCTGGATGACTAGTAACTTCCTACTGCTAAAATTTAAAAAAATAGAGGTTCTAATTATTGGACCAAAAACCTCAGCATGTAATAAACTAGAACACTTTGTAATACTCTGTTAATTCTTTGTCATCAGTTAGGGAACTAGGTGTGCTATTTCTCCTTTGAAATATGGTTTTTCTAGCATTTGTAAAACCATATTTTTTCCATCTTAAATGTATATCTAAATTACGACCTATGCTCTCAATGTCAAATGCAGAATTCATGCATTCATGACCTCAAGATTAGATTATTGTAATGCTTTATTGGGTGGTTGCTCTGCGTGCTTAATAAACTCCAGCTGGTTCAAAATGCAGCAGCTAGAGTTCTTACTAGAACCAGAAAGAATGACCATATTAGCACAGTTCTGTCAACACTGCACTGGCTCCCTATTAAACATTGTATACATTTTAAAATCTTGCTAATTATTTATAAAGCCCTGAATGGTTTAGCTCCTCAGTATTTGAGCGAGCTCTTATCACATTATAGTCTTTCACGTCTGCTACGATCTCAAAAGTCTGGCCATTTGATAATACCTAGAATATCAAAATCACCTGCAGGCGGCAGATCCTTTTCCTATTTAGCGCCCAAACCCTGGAACAATCTACCTAACACTGTTCGGGAGGCAGACACACTCTGTCAGTTTAAATCTAGATTAAAGACATCTTTTATTGGAAGAGAGCTGAACTGGATGATATCACTGCATCATCAATGAACTGACTCTAGCTGGAAAATGACTTATTGTGCTCTATTTTCCTGTTGACACTGTAAAGCTGCTTTCAGTATTGTATAAAGCGCTATAAAAATAAAGGTGACTTGACTTGACTTGACTGGTAAAATGAGATTGAAATGATCCAAACATATAATGCAATGCAATCCAATGCTGATTGAGAGATGAAGAAATAAACGCTCCTCAGAAGATGTGAGATGAAGATCATTCCTCCGCTGAGGAACAGTGAGAGTAAAGCTTCTGGAAACAAACGCTCCTCAAAAGATCCTGATGATCAGATTTGAGACTAAAACATGATTGATGGAGAATCAAGTAAAGCTGAGCTGCTTCAGTCCAGTAAGAGTTCATCTGGAAATATGACTGCGATTATTCTGACGCTTACTTGAGGAAAATCAGTCAAGATTTGACAACAAAAAGACACATGAAGCACCAGCTGAAGGAGGATGTTTGCATGTTTTTAGGGTTAATGTATGTTGACTGTTGAGGGCACTTACACATTTTCTGCTGCAGGTTGTTGGTCTCAAACATTCGCTGGTAGACGAGCGCTTGTTCAGCCGGGTTGTCTGGGATCAGATGGGTGCCTTGAGACTTAAACGCGCTCTAGAAACCAAAAACGCACCCGTTATTCATCAGTCTGGGACGTGAGGATCATCTGAAGTGTCTGGATCTATTACTTTATTACAGAAAAAAATCTATTTTTAATCGGTATTCATTGTTTTCAGAGTCACTCTGATATTTTTCTTGAAGCTTAAAGTAAAAAAATGTCCATGTGCAACTGAACTAAACCTTCCCACATCAAGCAATATAATCTCTAAATATAAACTGAGTCAGAATATCAAATAAATTAATGTCTACTCTGAATTAGGATAAAATATAATTTAATTCAATGCTCTTAGCTTTGCTGAAAACATTGAAAACTAGTAAAAAGTGATTATTTGTAACTCACTTATCCTAGTTTGACAGACAATACTTTTTTGTTTTGGTTTATTTCCGCTGTGAAAATCTTTTTTTGTTTTTTATTTCATGGCTGCGAGATGTTGCTGACTCAAACGCGATACTTTGTGTTTGTGTAAAAACAAGAGAAAAAATTAATTGCTGATTTTTCCATCATCTTTATGTATAACAGAGACCCTAAACGGACATAGTAATGGAAAAATATGAGATGAGAGTTAAAATTATATTTCATTGCTTTTATGTTTTCACAAAACTTTGCATTCACTCACAAAACTTTATTTTTTTTTTCTTCCTTTATTCTGAGAAAACAAAACTCTATATTGAAAGATACAAACTCAAATCAGAATAGCAATTACCCTTTTTAGTTTTTATTTCATGGCAAAAAAAAAAAAAAAAAAAAGTCAGAATTGCAAGAAAAAGTCCAAATTGATATAAAAAGTCGCAGTTATCATTTTATTTTATATTCCATGATGGAAATAGGCTTCAATAATATACCGACACATTAATACACTGTGATTGTAACGTGTAAAGAACGTTCTGAGAAAGCTCTGCGCAGATTCACAGTAAACAACGGACTTTGAGCGAACACATGCAAAAGTCCTGCGAATAAATGCAAAAATACTGAAATATTATTGTTCTCCGTTCTTGATTACTTTGTTCAAAGTGTACTAAATAAAACACTTTCAGCAATAAGGAAATAATTGCAGATTTATTAAACACGTCACAAGCCAGTACTGGTGCGTGACCTGATTTTTATGGAGACGTGCGCTTCAAGATACTTTAGCGTTACTCTTCTCGAACGACGTAAATCAGCTGACATGCAACTCATCTTATTTTCTAGTGATGGTCAGTGTTTCTATAATACTACGTCGTTTTAGTGCCACGTTAAAAAAAAAAAAATAATAAAAATAAAAAAAATCTAAGATTACAAGTTTAAAGTCATACTAATACGAGAATTAAGTCTAAATATTTTGGGAATAAAGCCGAAATTACGAGAATAATGGCGAAATTACAAGAATAAAGTCAAAAAAGTTCAAGAATAGACTTTTTTTTCTCAAAATATTACGACTTTAATATTGTAATCTTAGTTTTATTTATTTATTTTAATTTATCAACGTGGCACTAAAACGCCGTTGTACTATAAAGCAGATCATGACTGATGATTAAGGAAAAAAAGCAAATGATTTGCAAGTGAATGCAAATTTTCTCATGGAACCAGTTTGCGAAAGAATGTAAAAGCATTGAAATTCAAATAATTGTAATCCTCATCTCATATTTTTCCATCTGTTTAGGGTCTCTGTTATAGTCTGAAGATGACAGAAGAAAAAAAAAATCAGTGATTAATGTGTTTCTCTGTTTTGTTTGTTTGTTTCCACCACAGAATTTAAAAAATAAATAAAATAAAAATAAAAAGTAGGCTAATTGCAACACTTTATATCACAATTCTGACTTTTTTTCCTCAGTTCAAATTTGTGAGATATAAAAAAGATAATTACAATTATCTGAACTGTAAGATAAAAAAGAAAAATCGCAATTACATTATTTAAGGTCTACCATAATATTCAGATGTAACAGAACGTCAATCATAACTAGACTATCTAGTGAGTTGACAGTTGGTTAATTTAATTTCACTCTCTGGCAGGTGATTACAGGTGCATTGTGTTTGCTAACAATCTTATTTTCTGTTTTATAAGAATTATAACACGTTTGGATTGTGTGCTTTAAACTGGACACTGATTGATTATTTAAAACAATCGTAACGGTTTATATTTGAATCACGCAAGGACACGCCCCTTCAGTGCTTTCCCTCCAGATACAGACACGCGGCAAACGACTCGTTCACGATGATGTCTCCGTGCTTGAAAGTTGGAATCTGCAAAAAAGAAAAAAAGTGCAATATTAAAACAAAAGTTTGGCAGCTGTTCTGTCGCTGCATAGAAAGTAAAATCTCAATGCAATAATAAGAAATCCTAAACGTCACGAGTGTGTAATGCATCTGAACGCACCTGAGCTCTGGGATTGAGAGCTTTCACTTCCTCACTTTTGTGTTCGTTCTTTTCAAACGACAGAAGTTTGTGTTTGTATCCCTGCAGCAGCTTCTCCTCCAGCGCGATCATGACTCTCCAGCACGGAGGAGAACCGGAGCCCCAGTACAGCATCATGCTCTGCGCCATCACCGCTAATATCGCGTTTAATTAACAAAAAATGACTGTTAATGTGCGCTGCTGTGCAGAACAAACCACAGAATTTACTGCGTCATGCTGAGCCTCAAACACGCTATAAATGCGTTCTCGAGGGGGCGGGGTTTCGCCAACTGCTGCCCGGAAATGGAACTGCGGCTCGTGTTTTGAATGGGAACATTGAAATACAGTTAATGATCTCAATGAAAAAATATCCTTTAGAGATGATGATGATGATGATAATAAAGTAAAAAAATATATATACATATATAATACAATAAATGAAACAAAAAATATAAACAAGTCGGCGCCCATAGTCTTGTGGACAGTGTACCGACATAAAGCGCCGTTATGGGCGTCCCGAGTTCGAATCCCAAAAAAAGAATGAATAAATAAAAAAAACAAAACAAAAAAAAAATGCTGAAATAAATGAAAAATAAAAATAAAAAATAAACAAAAACAATGAATGGAAAAGTCAATAAATAGATAAATAAGTAAATAAAAAAATGGAAAAATAATTAAAACAAATAAACAAAATAAATAAAATAATAAATTGAATTAAATAATTGAAAAATAAAAATAAATGCAGAAAATAAAAGATAAATGAAATAAAATAAAGAATAAATACAAAAGAATAAAACAATAAAAGCATGCATTTATACAGTAATGTTCTCATGTATTCAAGGGCCTGTTTAGTTTATCTATTAACTAAATATGATCAAACATGATAAGTTCATTTATTACTCTCTGCAGATGTCAGAAATGCACAGATCCAATCAAACACTTCCAGCTGTCTTATTTCAGAAAGGGTTTTATTGCAGGGTGTGATGCATGCAGATCAAAGTGAAAAATGTTACAGTACAAGGCCTTCAATTCTGCAAAATGAGTTCAGATTCCATGTGCTCAACAAAAGAACTAAACATTACTAATGTTTCAGCAGGTAAAAACAGACGAGTGGATCATGCAAGTTCCGTGTTCTGAAAAGGCAAGTAAATCGAAACACAATTCTCTGTTCAAACACTGTAAACTAGTTTTGCTGCTGGCAAGAGAAAAGCTGAGCGTGGCGTTTATGGCTTCAGTTGTCTTTCTTAAATTAACATGTAAAGAAAAAACGATCTACAGAAATTACAAAAGAAAACAAAAGGGCATTAACATTTACAGTCTTGTTCATCGTCAAAAATACTTTCACTATTTTGTACATTTAGAATCATTTTTGGAGACAGAATGCTTCTGATGTAGAGCTCATATAAATCTTATAAAGTCTTGTTTTCCCATATAATAATAATGGATGTTAAGGTGCAACACAATGGTTCTCATGACAGCATGAATCGACACAAAACTCACTGACGATCCTGGAGGATGACGAAAAATAGAAAATGCATGTATAAGTATCCTAATGGCCTCTGGGTTTCTGTTAAAGATCTCAGAAACATGAATAAGCGAGTTACTGTAGTTCCTTCTGTATCAAAGGCACACTTAAATCTGCTATAAAACACTCACATCTCAAACAAAAGATGCTTATAGAAACCAGAGGACCAAAACAATAAACAGCTCATGTGCAGCATTTATACATGTCATTTAACCCTCATAATGCATTCACAATCTCATACAATTTTCATATTCTGGGCCCGTTTGGACATGAAGATTTTAAAAAACATATAATATTTTTAACTAAAACCATATTGTATCTAATCAGCAGTTTCTCATTAATGCATGAATGTGGGAAAAAAAATAATAAAGTTTTGAATGTTACCATGTTAGTACTGCATTTAACCCTTTATTATTAATTAAAAATTGAGAAATTCTTTGACATTTCAAATTACACATGAACCAGACCAAAAAAACTAAGATGTATATATATTTTTCAATATTGACGAGAAATTTTATTGGAAAATATCATTGTTTGAAATTTATAAAAACATAATTTGTGAATTTCCAGTATTAACTCCCTTTGGAATGAATGGAATTTAATTAAATTTGAATTTATAACTTGTGATTGCTCAAAAACAGTCCAAACATATAAAACCAACATATTTATTTCTATCAAAACAACATAAATATTACTCAGAGAAATTTTCATTTAACTTGCATAAACTTTCAGACTTAAAATAGTCAGTTTTTCCTGCTGCAATAGTTCATCATCAGATGCACATTTCATGTTCATCATGAAAATTCAGTCCAAAAGTGTGTGAGATATGGGGAAAAGACTAAATATTTTTTTGAAACTAATATAACTTCATAGATATTTTAAAGAAGGTATTTTCGACATTATTTGTACTCTATACAAACCCGGGTCAAAAATTACCCGAACACAAAACACATTATATCTCTGAAAAAACAGCTGTAAAAAAATCTGAAAAAAAATAATGATGTGTATTTTGAGGGTCTTAAAGCATCTGCAAAGTTTCATTTCTTTACTATAAATAAAACATTTTTTAGAAATTGTAATGCATCTCTTCTGGGTCAAAACAGACCTGAATGCATTATGAGGGTTAAAACATTGCAATATGGCAAAATATATAAAACTGAACTGCACTTTTAGGAACTCCAGGTATGTTGATGTCAATAGCTGAGATTAAAATGTCACTGTCTGAGTCTGTGCGTGTTTTAAAGGTGTTTTACTCTCTGAAAACCACATTTAAGATTGTAGGATTTAAAAAATAAACACATTTAATGTCTCTTATAAAGTTGTACCTTCATATTGTACATTTAACAATAAATAAACCAAATTATCAGACCACAGTTTCACTGATCTGACCGACACAAATATAAAGTGAATCAAGTGACTGGACATTTAAAGCCACATTTCACCATTACTCTTTGTTTGAAAGTTTTAAATAGAAATAATTCAAATGAAACGACGGTCAAACCCTGAGTTAGTGTTCAGTCGGGGTAAAAACATCTCATTCTTACCTTTCTTTTAACTAAACACGCTTCTGTAAAGGGATTTTACATCATCACAGTGGAGGCCTGTGATTGGCTGGTGAGGCGTGTATGTAATGAGGGGGCGTGGCTTAGAATCAAACCCACACAATGGAGGCGGAGCTTTGCTGTATATATGATCAGTGGAAGATTCTGCAGCTGTTTGATTATTAAAGTGTGTTTTTACTGTGGTGTCTTGGCTTTTCTGTTGTCCTGAGATGAGTTCTGCTGAAGGCAAAAGCGTCAGTGTGCTTCGGAGGGCATTTCTGATGTGTCCAATCCCAGCGCTTGAGCCTCTTCTACGGTCAGACCGCCCTTCAGAGTCCTCCTCACTGAGACACAATATCAGCATTAGTCTCTGCTTAACTCACACAATAACAACTGTCATATTTGACACAAACTTCTAAGGCTCTAAATGATGAACATGATCAAAACTCACAATCTCCTCCATGTCTTTTGTCGTCTGATTGATAGTTTTTTATCCAGTAAAAGCTCTTTCAGTATAACTGTACAAACGTCCAGCTTCAGCTGGTGCTTCACGTGTCTTTTTGCTGTCAAATCTTGACTGATTTTTTATCAAGTAACGTAAGAACAACTTACGAAGAATAATAAGTTGTTGCTTCTTTGACAAATTGCTTTGTTCCTCTTTTGTAAGTTGCTTTGGATAAAAGTGTCTGCTAAATGCATAAATGTGAATGTAACTTTTATACTGTTATATTCTTATAATCAAACTGTTAAATTACAATAATGTGATATTTTTTGTCAAATCCTTGATTTAAAACTTGACATTTTGATGTTATAGTTAAGTGTTTTATTTTGATTATATTTATTTTCAAAAAAATTATTTTAATTATTTGTTTTATTTTATTAATTTTATTGTGTTTATTAATTTTAACTTTTTAAAATTTTATTTGACATTTTTATGATGTTGTGTTTTTATTTAATGTTTTTGCCTTTTTTATTTAACATGTTTGTTTCCATAATTTTTTATATTTTTAGTAATATTTCAAGATGAACACCAAATAATTTAAAAGAAAAAACAACAATTAAAATAAAACACTGAAATTTAAATAAATCATAAAAATCTGAAATTAAAATGACTAATGTGAAAATAAAAACAATCAAAATAAAAGTAAATAATTCAAATAAATAAATTATTTGAAAAAGAAATAATCAGAATAAAACACTTAAAATTAAATAAATATTTTTTATGATTTTATTAACTTTTACTAAGTGTTTTTTATTTTAGATTGTTTTTATTTTACCATTATGTATTTTAAATTTTACGTTTATGATTGTGTTTTATTTTCTCTTTTTTTATTTAACATGTTTGTGGTTTTGTTCATTTTTTTATTTTACATTTTTATGATTTATAAACTATTTTCGTCACCTTTTACATTGTTAGTAATATTTCCAGATGAACACTTACTGGACTGATGCAGCCTGGCTTTACTTGATTATCCAGACATTTGTTTCTTCATCTCTCAATCGTCATTGGATTGTATTACATTATATGTTTGGATCATTTCAACCTCATCTTACTAAGACATATTATCGGAGATATAGAGCGACCACTGATATTTAGATCATTTTATGTCAGTATCTGCTGTACTGTTAGAGAGATCTCATTGATTTACATTACAAGCATCAGAATTTCACCATATTAATATCAGCATCTGCAGCAAGTTCATATTTTTGAGTCTCTGAATAAATTTGAGCTGTTTTTCACTCTTATCAGACTAGAGCCATAAAAACCTGATGCATCAAATATGATTTTCTTTTATATTTTGCCTAAAGGTTCAAGAAACTGTTTCATTTCAATTATATTTTTCTGACAATTATTTCATATGTTAGGCTTTACAGTGTTAAGAGACAAAGTCTGCTGATGAACGTACGTGATTTGCGGTTTGCGCGTGCGCGTCGTCGTTCGCGGGGCTGCGCTCGTTCTCTGGGACTCTGAGTGGCTGATTGTACGATTCTCTCCATGATCTCGTCAGCAGCATCGTCCGTCGCGCACTGGGACTCTTCATTCGCTGAGGCCCACGCACTGCGGCCTGCAGACAGACAAACGAGGATATTACACAGATTCACCTGAACGTGTTTCTACATATGAGCACTGATCGTGTGTGTGTGTGTGTGTGTGTGTGTGTGTGTGTGAGTGAGTGTGAACTTGTTTATACTACGTTGTGAGGACCAAAAGACCACACAAAGATAGAAAAACTAGAAAAGTTTGACTATGTGACACAAAGGCATGATCTTTTATATGAGACTATAAGATGACTAAATACACTATCGTCCAAACCTACACCAAACCTAAACCTACCAGTCTTGTAACATTCTTAAAACATGTTTTAACATTCTTATATATGAGTGTTTTAACATTCTTAAGATGTGTTTTAACATTCTTATATATAAGAGTGTTTTAGCATTCTTAATACGTGTTTTAACATTCTTTTATATGTTTTAACATTCTTAAGACAGTGATAGTGATAGTGAATTGGTGGGTTTTTGTTAAATGTGAGCCAAAATCATCACAATTAAAAGAACCAAAGACTTAAACTACTTCAGTCTGTGTGCATTGAATTTATTTAATACACGAGTTTCACAATTTGAGTTTAATTACTGAAATAAATGAACTTTTCCACGACATTCTAATTTATTGAGATGCACCTGTACATAAGAGTGTTTTAACATTCTTATATATGAGTGTTTTAACATTCTTAAGACGTGTTTTAACATTCTTATATATGAGTGTTTTAACATTCTTAAGACGTGTTTTAAAATTCTTATATATACTGTAAGAGTGTTTTAACATTCTTACGACGTGTTTTAACATTCTTATATATAAGTGTTTTAGCATTCTTTTATGTTTTAACATTCTTAAGACGTGTTTTAAAATTCTTATATATACTGTAAGAGCGTTTTAACATTCTTACGACGTGTTATATATAAGAATGTTAAAACACATCTTAAGAATGTTAAAACACATAAAAGAATGTTAAAACACGTACTAAGAAGGCTAAAACACTCTTATATATAAGAATGTTAAAAGAGTGTTTTAGCATTCTTAGTATGTGTTTTAACATTCTTTTATGTGTTTTAACATTCTTAAGATGTGTTTTAACATTCTTATACATAACATTCTTAAATTAATATGAGAATGTTTTAACATTCTTATATATAACATTCTTATGTAAGAATGTTAAAATGAAGTTTTCTGAAGGTTTCTGTGGCTGGTAGGTTTAGGGTTGGTGTAGGTTAGGTCCATATTATAGTGAGTTTTAACATTCTATTAAACATTCTTTATTATCATTTTAAATATGTTGTCATTGTGGGGTCCAATTAAAGGACACAAAGTACTATATTTCTGTTTTTACTATCTTTGTGGGGACATTAGGACTCCTCAAAATAGTATAAACAAGGATATGAGTGTGTGTGTGTGTGTATGTATCTATGTATGTGTGTGTGTGTGTGTGTGCGTGTATGTGTGTGTGAGTGTGTGTGTGTGTATGGATCTATGTATGTGTATGTGTGTGTGTGTATTTGTGTGTGTGTGTGTGTGTACCTGTTTTTCTATTCAGGTGGGGACTTAAACCTGAATACACACAGACTCATGGGGACTCGTGTCACGGTTGGGACCTAAATTGAGGTCCCCACGGGTACAGAAGCTTATAAATCACACAGAATGAAGTTTTTTGAAAATCTAAAAATGCAAAAAGTCTCCTGTGAGGGCTAAGTTTAGGTGTAGGGTTGGTGTAGGGCAATAGAATATACGGGTCTGTACAGTAGAAAAAACATTATGGAAGTCCCCACAAGGATAGCGAAACAAGTGTGTGTGTGCGCGCGTGTGTGTGTGTGTGTGTTTAGAGTATGTGTGTGTGTGTGTTTAGAGTGTGTGTGCGTGTGTATTTGTGTGTGTGTGTGTGACCTCTGCTGGCACGCGTGCGTGTGCGTGTCCTCAGTGTGACTCCGCTGCTGTCGCTGTCTGCTCTCTGCAGGCTGCTCTTCAGCACGGCCTTCATCTGCTCGTGTTCGGCTGCGTCTTCAGTGTGACTCAAACCCTGTGGCTCCGTAAGCGGCCCCACAGGAGGTGCACTGCTGCTCACACACACTCGACCCGTCTGCACGCACACACACACACACACAGAGAGAGAGAGCCATGAGAATCCTTCCAGTAACGTAGAACAGGGTTTCCCAAACTGGTGTTCAAGAGGTGATGAAAATAGTCTAAAATTAATATAATTATAAAAATGTCAAATTAAATAAGTAAAAAATAAAAGCAATCAAAATAAAAAATTCATACTATAAACATGTAAAATAAAAATCAAGAAATAAACACTTACTAAAATTAATAAAAACATGAATGAATAAATAATTAAAATAAACAATTTTGAAAATAAACATTTTAATAAACATCAAAAAATAATTTTAAAATAGAAACAATAAAAATGAAACTCTTTGATTTATTTAAATGTTAGTGTTTTATTTTTATTGCTTTTATTTTCAAATTACTTTAACATTTTGATTATTTTTTAAAGTAAAATTAAAGTTAAATTATTTTTAAGCAAAATTAAAATAATATTAAAACAATCAAAATAATACTCTTAAGATTTTAATAAATCATCAAAGT
The DNA here is from genome assembly GCA_039654775.1 of Spinibarbus caldwelli. Classification (NCBI taxonomy): domain Eukaryota; kingdom Metazoa; phylum Chordata; class Actinopteri; order Cypriniformes; family Cyprinidae; genus Spinibarbus; species Spinibarbus caldwelli. Next base: position 1,487,033 of record CM077245.1, read on the forward strand.
AATTAATATAAACAAATAATAAAAAACTTAAAATTTAATAAGCACATACATGTTAAATTAAAAGGATAAGAATAATTAGAAAACAAAAACCAAAAATCTTTTCTTATTTATTGAAATATTAGTGTTTTATTTTGATTATTATTTTTTAATTTTCAATATTTTAATTTTATTTAAAAAATGTATTTTACTTTAAACATATAAGACCCAATCAAAATAAAATACTTATTAAAGTTTAAATAAATCAAATGAAAAATATGAAATATTTTATTTGTTTACCTGCATGTCTTTTGACCATTAACCAACATCAGAGAACCATGTACATGCAAATGTGTTGTTCAATTACTAATTTATTATATTAAGTTATATTTTAGGTTAAAGGGGTTCGACTGACAAAAATAGTTTGGGAATCCCTGACGTAAAGAATCATTTGCACATTTACACCTGAAACTCTCAAGATAACACACACACACTCATCAGACCAAATCATGACAAAAACACAGCTGAGCACTTTCGGGTTAGAAACGGCACACCTGAGATCACATGTGCAGATCTGAACAGGTTATACACTGATACACGATTAGTGACGCCATTAAAACACATGAGCGGTTAATATCCGTCAGACAGAGAGCAGAACAAACCCACACGCTCATACCTCACTGTCCTCTTCATCATCCAACTGTGGTGAGAAACAGAGAAACCAACCATCAGCAGAATGCCTTAAGTCTCGAGTGTTAGTGATCGTCATATGAGCAGATTTATCAGTATAACCCCACCCACATGACTAATTAATCACAACTCCAGCTCCGCTTACATCACTGCTACTCCCGCCCACATCACTGAGTAATAACAACTATAGCTCCGCCCACAGCACTGAATAATCATCTCTAGTCCTGCCCACATCACTGAGTAACAACTCTAGCCCCGCCCACATCACTGAGTGATAACAACCATAACTCCGCCCACATCAGTGAACAATCATATTCTAGTCCCACCCACATCACTGAGTAATAGCTGTAGCTCCGCCCACATCAGTGAATAATCATTCTAGTCCCACCCACATCACTGAGTAATAACAACTGTAGCTCCGCCCACATCAGTGAATAATCATATTCTAGTCCCACCCACATCACTGAGTAATAACAACTGTAGCTCCGCCCACATCAGTGAATAATCATATTCTAGTCCCACCCACATCACTGAGTAATAACAACTGTAGCTCCGCCCACATCAGTGAATAATCATATTCTAGTCCCACCCACATCACTGAGTAATAACAACTGTAGCTCCGCCCACATCAGTGAACAATCATATTCTAGTCCCAACCACATCACTGAGTAATAACAACTGTAGCTCCGCCCACATCAGCGAATAATCATATTCTAGTCCCACCCACATCACTGAGTAATAACAACTGTAGCTCGGCCCACATCAGTGAACAATCATATTCTAGTCCCACCCACATCACTGAGTAATAACTGTAGCTCCGCCCACATCAGTGAACAATCATATTCTAGTCCCACCCACATCACTGAGTAATAACTGTAGCTCCGCCCACATCAGTGAACAATCATATTCTAGTCCCACCCACATCACTGAGTAATAACTGTAGCTCCGCCCACATCAGTGAACAATCATATTCTAGTCCCACCCACATCACTGAGTAATAACTGTAGCTCCGCCCACATCAGTGAACAATCATATTCTAGTCCCACCCACATCACTGAGTAATAACTGTAGCTCCGCCCACATCAGTGAACAATCATATTCTAGTCCCACCCACATCACTGAGTAATAACTGTAGCTCCGCCCACATCAGTGAACAATCATATTCTAGTCCCACCCACATCACTGAGTAATAACAACTGTAGTCCTGCCCAAAAATATAAAAAACTGTAGTCCCAATATTTACATAAAAAAAGGCAACTGAAAATATTGATTCTTGGTGTGAGAATAATCTCACAGCAGTGTTATGAGATAAAATAAGGTGAATAATCAGTCTCATCAGAGAATAATTAAAACCGCCACACCCTCACAACACTGACTGCTCTCAATGAGGTCCTGTATGTGACCCCTCAAACCACTCTGAGGTGATTCAGAGCATCTCGCCCTCTTCTCCTCTCATCAGAGTCCAACATTTGTTCCTAAAGATGGTGCTGTTTCTCCATGAGACGACTTCAAACAGCTGTAAACTTGCTCTGGTGTGAGGTCAGGTTCAGAGAAACCTGAGCCCACAGCTCATGATTTTCCTGTTTTTAACTCTCGTTGTCACTTTCATTAACATTGAAAAATAAACATTAAAAACCTAAAAAAGTGCATAATATGTGGCCTATAAACAATTGATATTATGGGGGAGGAGTCAATTCATTTTAGAGAAAGTGAAAGTAAAAAAACCTGACGGCTAACGCAGCATTAACGGCGCATATTCTCTCTGAGACAACGAGACACCAATCTACTTTAACATGTGCTGATAACGGTATACAACTGTCTTAAATTATTCCCTAAATATTTCTCTTGTGGCTCGTAGAGTGAAAAACATGAGAAAAAACGTATTTCGGGTTAAACAGGTTGTTTTTGAAAATCAGTGCATGAAATAAAGCTGCTCTGAATTTTCATTGATGACTGCAGTGTTAATTTTTTTAACTATAGGCCTTTAATTAATTGTATAAACTAATAGACCTGTTTTATTTTTTTTTTTACTTTTTAAAAACATTTTCAATGAGGAGTAAGCTAATAGCCTAATCTTTTATTATCCTCACAGCACATCATGCAGTTTTTATTATTAGATTACATTTATTATTGAAGTACATGAAGTTATTGCCCCGAAATAATTTCATGTAATTTAATAATAAATGTAATCTAATAATAATAATAATAATAATAATAATAATAGGCCTAATAATAATAAGAAGAATGTAACAGACTTACATTAAATGGAAATGCTAAAATCTCTTAATATTGCCAATATTTGATGCTTTTGACAATATCTCTGGCTATCATCAGCACATGATACGATGCAACTCAGCACGGGGAGGTTATCGCCCGCAATGTGTGCCCGTTTGCCACTGTGTGGAAATAGTTTTATGAACTGTAGGCACTATCTATTGTAAATGGTTAGAATTTACCATGTTTCCTAACAGTTGGCATTAAGAGTTACTGACACTTGATGGTCAGAAAGAATTACTAGATATGTGTAAAAAATAAATAAATAAATAAAATAAACAAATAAATAAATTAAATTAAATTAAAATAAAATTTAAAAACAAAAAAATGTAAAAAAAAAACGGTGGGTTAGTTTAGGGCAGGGTTTTGCCATCATAAAAATATACAATTAAAATAAATGATTTTAAAATAAAAAATAAAAAAAAATCAAAAACAACATTTATTACACATTTATGAATTAAAATAATAAAAATTTGAATAAATTATTTAAAAACATAAAAATAAAACATACTAAAATGTATTTAAATCACAAAATGTAAATTATTTTAAAATGAAATTAAAATCACATTAAATCATTTTAAAATAAAAAAACAATCAAAATAAAAAAGCTTACTAAAATGTTACTAAAATCATACAAATGTAAAAAACAAACAAACTTTGAAACAAAAACTAATTAAAACTAAAAAAAACTAAAATAATAAAAATGTAAAATAAATCATTTAAAAATAAACACATTTAAAATAGAATGCTAAAACATTAAAATCATAAAAATGTAAAATAAAAACTAAATCATTAAAAAACAAAAATCATCAAAATACAATACTAAAATGAATTAAAACCATAACAATGTAAACTAAAAATAAAACATTTTAAAATAAAAACTTTGAAATAAAATACTAAGAATTAAAATCATAAAATCGTCAAAAAAAAAATCCTTAAAAAATCTAAATAGAATACTTACTAAAAATTCATTAAAATTAATAAAATAAATTAAAATAAAATACTAAAAAATGTAAATAATATTTTTTAAAATTAAAATAAAATAATTTCAAAATAAAAACAATCAAAATAAAACACTTACTAAAATGAATTAAAATGAAAATGCAGAATAAAAATAAATCATTGTAAAATAAAAAGAACTCAAATAAAACACGTTTTATTCATCTGCTTGAATGTGATGTGATGTGGTGTGTATGTCACCTGTGTGCTGATGTCTGTGATCATCTTTCCTCGCGTCTTGTTCCTCTCTCTGTGATCGGCGCGCTTCTGTTTCTGCTGGAAGACGCGCTCGCGAGTGGTGCGATACTCCAGAGCGAACTCGCTGATCAGTTTACTGAAGCGAGTCACGCTGATCTCACGAACGCTGTACGCTGGATGACCCAGGAACAGCAGAAACGAATGAAACCTGACACACAAACCACACCATCAAAAAAACTCACTCTCATCAAGTCTGCTGTTACTTCATCATCCAGATGTTATAATACACAGACTGTGTGACCTCTGACCTCTGGCGCTCACTGATCATCTGTTCTCTGATGTTGGTTAATGGTCACATGAATAATAAAAAATTTCACCTTCTTTAGGAAGAATTGTATTTAGATGGTTTTTACTTTTAAATGATTTATTTATATTTTAAGCTTTATTTTGATTCATTTTTAGTATTTTATTTTTGATTTAAATTAATATTTTTTTTACATTTGTAATTTTTTATTCATTTTCATTACCAAGTGTTTTTATTGTCTTATTTCTAAAAGATTTATTTAATATTTTATGAATTTAATACATTTTATTATTTCGTTTGAATTGTTTTCATTTTAAAATTTAAAATTTTTAGTAAGTATTCTATTTTGATTGGTTTTATTTTAATGATTTATTTTTATTTTATGATTTTAATTCATTTATAGAAAGTGTTTCTTTTAATTTACTTTTATTTTACATTTTTATTATTTAAATTATTCAAAAAAGTGTTTTATTTGGACTGTTTTTATTTTTAAATGATTTATTTTTTATTTAAAATTTTTCTGTTTTTAATATATTTTTAGTATTTCAAATTTCAAATTATTTACTTTTACGATTTTAATTCATTTTTAGTAAGTATTCTTTTTTATAGTTTTTATTTTATTTTACATTTTTATGATTTTATTTATGATTTAATAAATTATTTAGTAAATAAGTTATTTAGTATTTATTATTTTAAAATGATTCTTATTTTTATGTTTTTAATTAATTAAAAAGTAAGTGTTGTATTTGGATTGTGTCTGAAAAAAAAAAAGATTTATTTTTATTTTACAGTTTTATTATTTTAATGAATTTTGAATAAGTGTTTCATTTTGACTGTTTTTACAAATTATTCATTTTTATTTTACACTTTTATGATTTCGATACATTTTTAGTAAGCTTTAACCTGGCAAGGAAACAACAGGATTCAAACTCATCTCGATTAAGTTTAAAGTCTGACTTCAGTGCATTATTTTGTTATTTAACCTACTGGCTCTGGTTCTAGTGTTACTTCATGAGCCAGACGTTATACTGAACATCAGAGCTTTAACACACAGACCGTGTTGTAACAGAGCAGTGTATTAATTTTTGTGTGACCTCACTGATCACCTGTTTATGATCCTGCGGTGGACAGTTTTGAGGATGATGATTCTCTCGGCGCACTCCTTCAGGAAATCTGACATCTTCTGCTTCAGCGCTGGCTTCATCTCATGCTTTGCGATGACTTTCAGGTGGTCCCATGATGCTTTGCAGCGCCACTCCATCTGAGTCAGAGTCTCCTGCAGCTGGTCGAAATCCACCTGCAGACCGAAAACACCAGCGTTACTTCAGCAGCATTCATGCACTAATACGGTTCATTATTATAGTTATTAATATTTTGATTTAGTTTTTATTCTTATATTTTCATTTTCATTTTTATTCAAGTTTTAGTAAGTTTGTTGTGTTTTTGTCATTTTTATTAGTTTTTTTTAAAATGTCGATATAGTTTTTAGTTATTTTTATTTTTATTTAATAATTTCTTATTGCTTATTTGCAAGTTCTTCAGTTGTTAGATTTTTAATGTTTATAGCTTTTTATAACTTTTTATTTTAACAATTTGTATTTGATTTCATATATTTTTATTCCACATTTGCAAGTTTTTTCCTTGTCTGTATTAGTTATTTAAACTGTCTATATAATTTTTATAACTTTTTATTTTAATACATTTTTATTCCTCATTTGTACATTTTTCTCATTTGTATTAGTTTTTTTAAACATCTATGTGGCTTTATTCATTTTTATTTTATTGTTAGTTCTCGTTTGCAAGTTTTTCCTAATTTTTATTAGTTTTTTGTAACATATGTCTGCAGTTTTTATTCATTTTCATTGTATTATTTTATTTTAATACATATTATTCCTCATTTTCAAGTTTTTCTCATTTACATTAGTTCTTTAAATGTTTTATTAATTTTTATTTTTCAATTTTTATTAGTTCTTTAAACAATTTTATTAATTTCCATTTTTATTTTAATACATTTTTATTTCATTTAATACATTTTTATTCTTCATTCGCAAGTCGCTTTGGATAAAAGCCTCTGCTAAATTAATAAATGTAAACGTATTTTTGTTTTACTTATTTTAGTACTTCAACTACATGAAATGTTGCCATAGCAACTACCTGAAATAAAACAAGTTTAAGGTTTTGTATATACTAAGTTATTTCATTTAACCTTTATTTTAATTTTATTTCCTAATTTATTTGAATGGTTTTGGTTGCACTTCACGGTCTGATCTGAGCTCTTCAATGAGAAACATCCTCTGAACATGTTCATGCAAACTCAATCAGACGGTTGATTATGAACAGGCGTGTGTTACTTTAGCGGAGCGTGTGACGGCTCCGATCTCGGAGTACAGGTCTGTGCTTTCGGGGAAGTTCTCCACCACGATGCTGCAGACGTGATGCAGGAGCGACTGCTTATGAACCGTATCTTTCACCTCAGGAACCTTCTCCAGATACGTCAGATCGAAGCCTTTGGCCTGCGCAAACATTAGCATCATCAGATCAAACGCAAACTTCAGATCAGACACACCCAATATAACCATAAGAACGCGCTTCAGAGTGAGTCGCGCTGAAATCTCACGCTGGAGCCGTTCAGGAAGTTTCCGATCGCCAGCAGAGTCGATAAGATGAAGCGCAGCGTTTTGTTCTTCTCCAGCTGATCCATGCCCTCCTTCAGGTCCTGTAGCGGCTCGGCCACTTCCTGTCAAACCGGAAACACGATTAACAGTGTCATTTACTATTATTAGAGCTGCTATTAGTTTTATTAAAAGTATGAAATAGTTTTTATTTTGTATTTTCTGTTCGTTAAAGTTTTAGTAGTTTTGTTGTGTGTTTTGTCTTTTTTTTTTGTAATATGTCTAAATGGCTTTTAATATTTTTTTCAGTTTTAGTTAAATTATATTAGTTATAATTATATACTATAATTATATGGTATTAGTTTTATATTGTATTTAGTTTGTAAATATTTTTTTATAGATAAAGATAAAGTTTTTTAGATAAAGTTTATTTCAAGCAATGCAAGTTTGAGTCATTTTGTTGTGTTTTAATTTTTTTGTTTTTAAATGTCTATATAGTTTTTAATATATTTTTTATTTTTATTATTTTAGTTATTTGTAGTACATCAAAAATGATAAATGCTTCCTTGTCAACTAGCTGAAATTAAATGTTTTTTTTTTAAATATTTTATTTCAGATAAAAGTTTATTTTATTTCAAGTAATGAAAGTTTTTATGCTTTTCATTTTCATTTCAGTTAAAGTTTAGTAATTTTGTTGTGTGTTTTTTGTCATTTTTACATTGTGTAAAAAATAAATTAAAAAAAAAAAAAATATATATATATATATATATATACACATACAAAAAAATCATAATCATATATATTGTATATTAATCAAATAGGATTAATTTTTATTTCAGTTTTAGTTATTTTAGTACATCAAGTTAAACTGAATGAAAATGACAGATGTTACCTTGCCTGAAAGATTAAATAAAATGGTAATTATTTTGCATATTTTTAAAAAAAATTTTTTATTTCAGTTAACTTTTATTTACAAGAATTTTTTTTAATGATTTAATTTTAGTTTTAGTGTTTGTTAACTACAATAATCCTGATGATTAATTAACCTATTAAATGCATGTCACTTTGACAGTGCATGAAAGCTGAAGCAGCATCTTTATTCAGCAGATGAATTACAGGACGTGTTAGAGATCTGTGAAACACTACATTCCCTGTGTCTTCAGGATCTCAGATGGAGGAGAAAACAAATGTGTTTCTGGTTATTGAGTCTTTTGTTTGTAGCACACGATGTTCCTCTCCATCAGGACGACTGAAAACATCTCCTGCGTCAGAGAGCGATAAAACACAACAACCTGAGGAATGCTGGAAACTTCACACAAAGAGAGAGAGATGGGAATGTTCTTTGCTCAAAGGTCTCTGATCGTCTTCACTAATGTTTCACCTCTGCAGGTAAAGAGAGACAGTGAATGTAAAAATACTAATGGAAATGTAACACTGTGAGACTTTCAGAACATTGATCTCCTTTTTGCTCTTCATACGTCTTAAATATGTCTATATAGTTTTAATTTTTATTTCAGTTTTAGTTATTTTAGTAAATCAAGTTAAACTAATTGAGAAATGTTTCCTTGGCAACTAGATAAAATAAAATAAAATTTTTATTTAAAAGTGAAAATTAAAATTTTTATTTTTTTAATTTAAGTTTTTTAAAAATATTTTATTTCAGTTAAAGATTATTTTATTTCAAGAAGCAAAAATTTCTTCTTTTTTTTTCAGTTTTAGTTAACTATTATAACCCTGCATTTAACTTGCTACATTAAAGTAGCAATTTTGGCAATTTTTTGAAAGAATTGTAATTTTTTAGTAGAATTTTTGTCAATTTTTTAAATATGTTGAGAAACACAGTTGCATGTATTGACAGATCCAATGCTGTTCAAAAGGCTTTTTTTTAAATTATTCATCAAAGATGCATTAAATTGATCACAGTTTCCACAAAAATATTGTGCAGCACAACTGTTTTCAACATTGATAATAATCAGAGATGTTTCTTGAGCAGCAAATCAGCATATTAGAATGATTTCTGAAGGATCATGTGACATTGAAGATTAGACTCTCAAGCACTCGCTCACCTTCTCGGTGGCTTCATAGTCGAGTTTGAAGGCCCAGAGCTGCAGGCGCGCTGAGAGCTCGCTGATGGAGGACAGTGTCAGCAGGAACTGCTCTGCGCTGCCCAGCGGAATGTCAGGATTCGCCAGCTGAGCTTCCTGGATCTTCTGCGTCTCTTCCTCTGTGGGAATCATCGTCAGGATTTTCTACAGCAGAGAGAGAGAGATGACAATGAGCTCAATGTTTCCCACATTATTTCCCACAATGTTACAACGTAACATTTCTGAGTGTAACATTCTAAAATTAGAAAATGTAACATTCTAAAATGGCAAACTGTAACATTCTGAAATGGCCAAATGTAACATTCTAAAATGGCAAAATGTAACAATCTGAAATGGCAAAATGTAACATTTCTAAATGGCCAAATTAAACATTCTAAAATGGCAAAAATGTAACATTCTGAAATTGCAAAATGTAACATTCCTAAATGGCAAAATGTAACATTCCTAAATGGCCAAATTAAACATTCTAAAATGGCAAAAATGTAACATTCTGAAATGGCAAAATGTAACATTCCTAAATGGCCAAATTAAACATTCTAAAATGGCAAAAATGTAACATTCTGAAATGGCAAAATTTAACATTCCTAAATGGCCAAATTAAACATTCTAAAATGGCAAAATGTAACATTCTGAAACGGCAAAATATAACATTCTGAAATGGCAAAATGTAACATTCTGAAATGGCAAAATGTAACATTCTGAAATGGCGAAATGTAACATTTTTCAACGGCAAAATGTAACATTCCTAAATGGCCAAATGCAATATTCTAAAATGGAAAACTGTAACATTCTGAAATGGCCAAAATGTGAAATTTTGAAACTGCAAAATGTAACATTTTGAAACAACAAAATCTAACATTCAAAAATGGCAAAATCTAACATTCTGAAATGTGGAATGTAACAGATATGTGTGTTTCTGCACCTCAATGCCCTCTTTGTTGAGCGCATACTCGTCAAAGTTCACTATGGCGGTTTTGATGGTGCGCGGCGGTGGAAGAACCGTCAGACCAATGTTGATAGAGTTGCTGCGTTTGGAGTCCAGAATGATGATCTCCTGCCGCTTCCCATCCACTGCTGTTTTCTGTTCAACACACAAAAATAATCAGCGCAACAAATGACAGCCTGTCAATTCATTCAATTTTTTGAGCAATTCATTAAAGCATCACTTACAAGAGTCATTAGTTCAAACCAATTCAGTGCATGAATTAATTCGTTTTTTGAGCAATGCTTTAATGAATTGCTCAAAAAATTAATTAATTCAGGCATTATTGTCACTATATGCACTATAGTCAGATTAATTCAATAGCTGGATTCAGTGAGCTCATTTGTGAGACTGATTCAAACCAATAATGCATGATTATTTTTTTTGGGGGGGCACTTCATTAAAGCATCATTCAGAAGAGTCAGAATAGTTTAATAGCTGGTGAGTTCATTTGTGTTGGTTTAAACCAAAAAAGTATGAATTCATTTTTTAAAGCAATTCTTTGAAGCATCGCTCATAAGAGTCATTTGTTTTTGTTTTTGTGCAGTCATAAAAAAGTCAGATGCTAGCTCAATATCTGAATTTAGTGAGTTCATTTGTGTTGGTTCAAACCAATGATGCATGAATTCATTCATTTTTTGATTAATTTATTAAAGCATTGCTCAAAAGAGTCAGATTAATTCAATAGCTGGATTCAGTGAGTTCATTTGTGAGACTAATTCAAAACAATAATGCCTATTTTATTTTTTTATTTTTTTGGGGGGGGGGGGGGGGCGGCAATTCATTAAATCATCATTCATAAGAGTCAGAATAGTTCAATAGCTGGTGAGTTAAAATGTATGAATTTATTCTTTTTTTTTTAAGCAATTCATTGAAGCATCACTCATAAGAGTCATTTGTCAGATGCTAGTTCAATAACTGGATTTAGTGAGTTCATTTGCGTTGGTTCAAACCAATGATGCATGAATTCATTAAAATTTTTTAAGCCTCTTTTTGTGCAGTCAAAAAAACAAAAACAAAAAAAAAAACACCAGACCAATCTAAATTTGACGAAGAAAACTTGAGCAAAAATTAATTTTGATTGTACTGTGAAGGTATTTCTGCTCACCTTAGTCACAGGCATCTCTTTGGATTTGCTCTCAAACAGATGTTCAAGTTTTGCCGTGTCAAGTTTGACAGGTTCAAGTCTGGACCAGAGTGACTCCTGGCTGCGTTTGTGGTTGCGGTAGATCCAATCGGCGGGCCGGACTTCACTCCAGAACAAGCGGATTGTCTTCTTCCTTTTCTGGAAGAGCGGTGTTTGCTCCGCCTGCTGTTGAGGAGGGGGCGGAGCCTGGCTGGAAAAGCAGGGAGGGGGCGGAGGCACACGAACGCTGAACATGGGAGGGGGAGGAGGGCAGCCGAATATAGGGGGCGGAGCCTGGCTGGAGAAGCATGGAGGGGGCAGGGCCTGGAGGTTAAAGGGGCAGGGCGGAGGAGGAGGGGGCGGAGCCAGCAGGTTGCCAGAGCTATATAAACTCCCAGAATCCAGAATATCCTGGTCATCTTCGTCTCCCAGATCGGTGAAGTCGATGTCGCCGATGCGCAAATCTCGCGGACTCGCCATCAGCTGATCCCAAATGCAATCTGACTCCTTCTTCGGAGGCGGAAGAGGAGGAGGAGGAGGTTCCTGCGTTTCTATTGGTGGAGAGGTGAGACCTTTCACGATGTCTCCAAATCGCTCGGCGAACGCTCGTACATTGCTCTGGTTCGCGACTTTCTTGTCTTCTTCTCTCTTAGCGTCATTTTCATCCCGGTGCAATGTGTCTTGCGACGAATCCTCAGCTTTTTCTTTTGCATCTCGCTCTTTGTCCTCGGCCAGCTCGTCTTCGTCCTCATCTTCCTCTGAGGGTTTTTTGCTCTGCGAGTAGAGCATGTCCAGCATGAAGAGTTTGCTGTTGAGGATCTTGTTTCGTTGGTCATTCACGTCTCTGACGCTCTGAGGCCATTGACCTGCAGCAAACACACAGCCATATTTTTCTTAAAATTAGTGTAGAAAATGTCAAAAAAGTCTATATTTAGGCAAACTGACTATTATAGTTTAGCATTTCAAAGCTGATTTTTATTTTTAATATATATATATTTAATATATTTAATTGTGTATTAATTTATATAGAATTTATAATATAATAATATAGTAATATAGAATAATATAATAACTATTTTACATTAGTTTTATATATACATTCATATATAACAATTTATATATACAGGTGCATCTCAATAAATTTGAATGTCGTGGAAAAGTTCATTTATTTCAGTAATTCAACTCAAATTGTGAAACTCATGTATTAAATAAATTCAATGCACACAGAATGAAGTAGTTTAAGTCTTTGGTTCTTTTAACTGTGATGATTTTGGCTCACATTTAACAAAAACCCACCAATTCACTATCTCAACAAAGTTGAATATGGTGACATGCCTAGTCATGACATGTCTAGTCTTCAGGCTCTGTTAACTATGGTTTCACTAATAATAAACATATATTGCATAAAGAATCTATTTTTGTTATTGCCCATGATGATTAGACTATTCAAAACATGAAAAGTATTAATTTAAGGTACATTTAGAACAGATTAAAATGTGTGATTAAATTGCGATTAATCGTGAGTTAACTCATGACAATAGTGCGATTAATCACGATTAAATATTTTAATCGATTGACAGCCCTAATATATATATATATATATATATATATATATATACACATACATATATATACATATATATATATATACACACACAATTATTTTGTATTATATTCTTATAAGTAAAGTCGTGACGTATTGTCAAGTATGGTGACCCATACTCGAAATTGGTGCTCTGCATTTAACCCATCCAAGTGCACACACACAGCAGTGAATAGTGAACAAACGCACACACACACACACCGTGAACACACACCCAGAGCAGTGGGCAGCCATTGCTCCAGCGCCCGGGGAGCAATTGGGGGTTTGGTGCCTTGCTCAAGGGCACCTCAGTCATGGTATCGAAGGCAGAGAGAGTGCTGTTCATTCACAATCCCCACCTTCAATTCCTGCTGGTGTGAGAATCAAACCGGCAACCTTCAGGTTACAAGCCCAACTCTCTAACCATTAGGCCACGACTTCCCCATATAAACAAACAAACAAACAAACAAACAAACAAACAAACAAACAAATAAATAAATAAATAAATACACACACACACACACACACACACACACATATATATATATATATATATATATAATATTTTGTTAAATATAATAATATTTACAATTTTTAACCAACTTTAAAATTTGGTTTACTTATAGCTGAAGCAATAATTGCAATAATTTGTATTTTTTATAGTTCGGTTTTTTTTTCAAGGACATATTTCCATAATAATATATACACAATATTTTCAGTATGATAATATTCTCCATATTTTCAGATGTAGTAATCATTACTCTCACCTGTCTCTGCTCCGCCTGCAGTGAGTCGATCTTCCCTTTCTAGTGTGCTGCTGGCTGAGGATATGGATATACTGGAGGCGGAGCAGTTATCCTTCTCGTTCACTTCTTCGTTCTGTCGTTCTTTATCACTCAAGATCCCGCTGTCCTCCGCTTCTCCATCCGGCGCTTCCCGTTCAGACTCCTCCTCTTCCTCTGCTGCCTGCTCCTCGGCTCCGCCCACTTCCTGTTCAGCAGTTATCTCCTCCACTTCCTCTTCCTGTTCCTCTCTGGGCTCTGCGTCCTTCTCCTCGGGTTCTAGATTGGCCTTCTCGTCTGGTTCTAGATCATTAGTGTCTGCGGAGAAGGTGGTAGAGACTTAAACTCGGCATATTCAGAATAACACACTATTGCTCAAAAGTTTGGAATAATTACGGTTTTTCTTTATGTTTTTGAGTCTCTTCTGCTCACCAGTGCTGCATTTATTTGATCAAAACTGCAGTAAAATTGTGAAATATTATTATAATTAAAAATATCTGTGTTCTATGTGAATATCTGTTAAACTGTAATTTATTTCTGTGATCAAAGCTGAATTTTCAGCATCATTACTCCAGTCTTCAGTGTCACATGATCCTTCAGAAATCATTCTAATATGCTGATTTGCTGCTCAAGAAACATTTGTGATTATTATCAATGATGAAAACAGTTGTGCTGCACAATATTTTTGTGGAAACTGTGATACATTTTATTTTTCAGGATTCACAGATGAATAGAAAGTTCAAAGAACAGCATTTATTTGAAATAGAAATCTTTTGTAACATTATAAATGTCTTTAGCCCCACTTTTGATCAATTTATTTATTTTTTTTAATTTTTTTTTTTTTTTTTTTAAATCTTACATAGAATGATTTCTGAAGGATCATGTGACACTGAAGACTGGAGTAATGATGCTGAAAATTCAGCTTTGATCACAGCAATAAATTATATTTTAACAGATATTCACGTAGAAAACAGCTTAAATTGCAATAATATTTCACTATTTTACAGTATTTTTGATCAAATAAATGCAGCACTGTTGAGCAGAAGAGAGCAGTATATAGTGTGTATAGTGTGCTTGTATTCAGGTTCATTGTGTGACTTCAGCATCGTCCTGCACTCATAAAGTCCCGGAGATGAAGGGCTCTGTAAGGGCCTCTGTGGCCCCGTCTGCAGGATATGAACAGGAAACACACCTGTTTGTGTCACCAAACACACACACACACACACACACACACACACACACACACACACACCCCTCCTCTGAGAAATAACACACAGCCTGTTTCAGAGCGAATGAATGAGTGAGTGTGTGTGTGTGTGTGTGTGTGTGTGTGTGTGTGTGTGGTGATGCAGAGGTTACAGTATCAGTACTAATGACTGAGTCCTTTTAAACAGTCAAACAAAGACACACTGACTTCAGAACAGTTGTTTTTGCTTTACTTTTTCCAAACACGTTCCTTCAGGCGACTTAAAGACTCGACCTGCCACCTCAAGACACGCACCTTAAACCTATGATGCCTTTAAGATACATATCTACATATCTTATTCTGTGCATTTATAATTAGTATTTTTATATCAAGTACTGCAGGCAGAACAAATTATTGCCTGTTTGTTTTATATGTTTATTTAACTTAATATATGCATACATATATACATATATAGCATCATATATCACACACACATATATAGTTCAGCATTTTCAAAAATATTTTTATATTTTGGATTTTCCATATCTACATAATATTTCTAATATTTAATACTATGTACACATTTAATTGTGTGTGTATATATACACACACACACACACACACACACATATATATATATATATATATATACTGTATACACACACAATCCAGTAGTCAACATTTGAAGTGGATCAAAAAAGTTCATCAAAGCTGTCCAAAGACAAGAATGAGTATTATTTTGGTTTTAGGACGATGAAAGGTTTTGATCCACTTCAAATGTTGACTACTATATACATACATACATACATACACATATACATATATATATATATATATATATATATATATTTTATTTTATTTTATTTTTTTTTTTATTTATTTTTTTTATGTAGTATTTTATTTATCTTTAAATTTTAATTTATATAATGTATATATAAGTTATATATAAGTAAGCAGAATTTCAAATAAATAAATGTGTGTCTGTTTTCATATATGGCACATGTTTAAATCAAGCATGTAAATGAACATTTACATGCTTCTATTGCTTGATCGCAGACTCCTTTAGTGATTAAAACGGTTTACTGACATTTAC
Organism: Spinibarbus caldwelli; assembly: GCA_039654775.1. Lineage (NCBI taxonomy): Eukaryota > Metazoa > Chordata > Actinopteri > Cypriniformes > Cyprinidae > Spinibarbus > Spinibarbus caldwelli. Next base: position 1,502,942 of record CM077245.1, read on the forward strand.
TGCACATTTATTTCTCTGAAATGATATTGTTTGCGTTCAGTGATCATACTGGTGGATTTACCTGGCTCAGAGGGCGGGTACGAGGTGATGGGCGTGTCCTGCTCATCCTGTGATGTCACTGAGGAGGGCGTGGCACTGCGGGATGATTGACAGGTGTCTGTCGAGCTCAGAGTGAGGCTGAGACCTCGAGGCACTGAACGCATTCGCTCTCGCTCGAACTCTTCGTCCGCCAGTCGCTCAGCTGTACGAAACCTGAAACACATTCATCAAACACAGTCAATCCAGTCCTCTCTGCTTCTGCTCTTCTCGCTCTGAAGAAACTCTCTCACAGTCAAACGGGATGGGAGTGTTTGGAAGCCAGAGGAGGAGGAAAAATGTGTTTGGATTTGAGGAGAAGTGCGTTAAAAAAAGGCTGAGGAGGGAAAATCAGTCTAAACCTGTTCAAGATGTGACATCAGACACATACACACACACACACACACACACACACACGCTATATAACACTACATGACCTGACCTAAGAGTCACTTCAAAAACACAGAATTATTTGTGACCCTGGAGCACAAAAGCAGTCTTAAGTAGCACAGGTATTTTTGTATCAATAGCCAAAAATACAATGTATGGGTCAAAATTATCAATTTTTCTTTTATGCCAAAAATCATTAGGATATTAAGATCATGTTCCATGAAGATATTTTGTAAATTTTCTACCGTAAATATATCAAAACTTTTTTTGATTAGTAATATGCATTGCTAAGAACTTCATTTGGACAACTTTAAAGGTGATTTTCTCAATATTTAGATTTTTTTGCACCCTCAGATTCCAGATTTTCAAATAGTTGTATCTCAGCCAAATATTGTCCTATCCTAACAAACCATACATCAATGGAAAGATTATTTATTCAGCTTCAGATGATGTACAAATCTCAATTTCAAACAACCGACCCTTATGACTGGTTTTGTGGTCCAGGGTCACAAATGTAACTTACACATAAAACATATTTATGAAAACATGAAAACATTATCATTGTCCTCCTTCCTCTAGAACAACTAGTGATAACCTGTAAACTTGTTAATAGCTGGTCTGTTACTATTTCATGTGTTTTAACACCATTAAAATTGATAAATATATTTCTAATTTCTAATTATTTATTTGAAGGAGAAAAAAAAAATGTTTGTAGAAAAACAAATAAATGAAAACATTATGATACTATATGCGTATGATTATTTAAATATATATTATATAAATATAATATTAATATTATAATATATAACAAATATAGCATAACATAAAATATTAATTATACATACATATATTTTTGAACAATATTTTATATATTTTTGCATTAAACATTTGTTTTTTTTTTCATATTTCATATTCATAAAATATTTGTATGAAATAAATAAATATATAGTCTGGAAATATAGAAGAAAATATATATATATATATATATATATATATACAGTATATATATATATATATATATATATATATATATATATATATACAGTGTGTATGTATGTATATATATATATATATATATATATATATATATATATATATACATACATACAGTCAAACTAAAATTTATTCAGACACCAACACTTCTCACACTACCACAGTTTATTCACTATAGTTTATAAAATGGTAATATAATATGACAAGAACTCAAGAGTTAAACTGTGTCAGAACAAATTCATCTTGATAATGTCAGATAACTTTGATAGAAAGGTATGTAACAAAACATGGTCAGGTCAAAGTGTCAAATCAAATTTCTGGTCCCAAATTTTTATCAGTTTTACTGGTAGTCCACTGTATGAAGAATTTTTGGGTATAATATGTCACAGTTTACTTTATTTTGCTATCCTCACTTACATAAATGAACTATAGTGTCCTGCACCCACTAGTAAATAATATCAAAAATTATATCTGGTGTCTGAATAATTTTTGTTTGACTTTGTGTATATATATATATATATGTATATATATATATATATATATATATATATATATATATATATATATATATATATATATATGTGACCCTGGAGCACAAAACTAGGAAATTTACAAAATATCTTCATGGAACATGATCTTTACTTAATATCCTAATGGTTTTTGGCATAAAAGAAAAATGGATAATTTTGACCCATACAATGTATTTTTGGCTATTGCTACAAATATACCTGTGCTACTTATGACTGCTTTTGTGCTCCAGGGTCACATATATATATGAGTGAATAAACTCAGTGAATAATGAGTGAATAAACTTACCTCTCCTCTCGAGCGTGTCTGGCCTCCTCCATGTTGGACACATAGTCCCGACTGCACACACACACACACACACACACACACAGACAGACAGACAGACAGACAGACAGGAGGATGAGTTCAGGTGATCAGTATGATAACTCTGTGTGTGTAACTGAATGTATTGTTGACTGTGTAATGGAGACAGGTGCTGTAGTGCTGAACCTGTGTCTGTTGCGCTCCTCTCTCTCGATGCGCTGCAGTCGCTCCTCTCGCTCCACGCGCCTCCTCTCTCTCTCCGCCGCCAGAGACTCCTGATGCTGCCGATACGAGGAGGACAGCAAGCCGCCCAGAGCAGGCCTGAACACAACACACAGCATTATTATTACGGCACTCTGTGTGCTTTCTCCATGAGTTTTTAAGTTAATATTTCCATAATTTAATAACATATGTATATTGAATGTTCATGCTCATATGACATTCAACATGCAAAAATTATTTTCTATTATTTAGTGTTTTATTGATTGTTTTTATTTCAAAATTATCAGCATTTATTTTATTTCACATTTATGTATTTCCTTTTTATCAACTCATAAATGCCCTGAAGTTCCCTCACAAATTTTACGACACTGACACTGTTATTGAACTAAACTGATTCAACACTTAAAGGAAAACGCCACCGTTTTTCCATATTCCAATATGTTTTTCCCTCTACTTAGACGAGTTGATAAGTACCTCTCCCTGTGGTGACACAAAATAAAACGGGGCGATTTTCTAAGCGGATAAAAAATGATAACTATAATGTATGGCGGAAGAGTACTTCGACCTCGGCGCAGTAATATCATCACTCCTGAAAACTCCCCCTCTCTCTCTTCCTCTAACTTCCATCAACAGAACCAATATTACTGCACCGAGGTCGAAGTGCTACGAAGTGCTCTTCCGCCATACATTATAATTATAATTTTTTATCCGCTTGGAAAATCGCCCCGTTTTATTTTGTGTCACCATACTTACTCGTGTAACTACTCATGTAACCGTCTTTAAATAGGGAAAACATGGAAGTGTTTGGTAGCTTCTAAATTCATCTCTGTTTGGATCCTAAGGAATGAATGGTGCTAAGCTAAACGCTAGCATAGTGGCGCCGCGCGCTAGAGCGATTAAGTGCACGCACTGAGACGGGAGAGGTACGCATCAACTCGTCTAAGTTGAGGGAAAAACATATTAGAATATGGAAAAACGGTGGCGTTTTCCTTTAACTGAATAATGCAAAATAAATATTTATAAAAAAATATTGTAATAATGACATTATAATAATATGTATATTATTATATAAAATATTATACATTTATAATATACATTATATTTAAAAAAATATTCATTTTGACATTATTTAATGATATAAAATATTACAATGACATATGTGTATATATAGAGAGAGAGAGAGAGAGAGAGAGAAAGAGATAGATAGATAGATAGATAGATAGATAGATAGATAGATAGATAGATAGATAGATAGATAGATAATATATGCCAATAAATATGTAAATAATACATAATAATGATAATACACAAAATAATTAATTAGCTAAACTGAATCAACACTGAATCTGAATTGATCTGAATAATGCCTTTTCTTCAGAGCTGCTTACAGCTGAAACTGAATTAGTTTCATGACTGATGAACATTTACACTGTTGTTTTCTGTTTATTAATGTGAAGCTGCTTCGAATCAATCTGTATTGTATAAAGTGCTATAGAAGTGAATGTGATTAAACAGAAGTTCACCTCTCATTGTGTTGTTTGGCTGCTGAAGATGAAGAATTTACAGCAGAGAAAGACCTGAGAGAAACGACAAACAGACAGAAAGAGTGAGTGTTAATGAAGATTTGATTCAAAAACCACCATCAGATGCCAGAAGAGCTTCATGACCAATGTGACGCTGTTCACCTAAAACTTAAACATCGACATCACACAACGTTCACAAGCGTAACGCGACAAATTCACACAGGAAACAGAACCAGTGCTGATATCAGAGTTCAGTGAATCAGGTGAATCAAGTGAATCAGTAAATCAGGTGAATCAGCGAATCAGGTGAATCAGTGAATCAGTAAATCAGGTGAATCAGTGAATCAGGTGAATCAGTAAATCAGGTGAATCAAGTGAATCAGGTGAATCAGCGAATCGGTGAATCAGATGAATCAGCAAATCAGGTGAATCAGTGAATCCGCAGATCGACTCTCTGGGGTCAGAGACACGCGTGAGCAGGTGCATCATGGGATACGCGTGTCTACCTGCTGCTCTTCTTCTCCTCCTGTTCCTCCAGATCATAGGAGAACAGGAAGAAGGGCGAGTGCGGCAGGTACGGCAGGCGGGCGGAGCCTCGCAGCGGAGGGCTGCTCTGATTGGATGGCGGGACGCTGACTGACGACCTGCGGCTAGCCAATAGACTGGCCAGGAGCGAGGGCTGGGCGGAGTCAGGAGGATGCCGGGCCTTCCTCTGCTCCTCCTCCTCCTCAGGTGTGTGTTTGCTGCTGGGATCTGATGAGCTGAAGAACGGCATCATAGGTAAAATACACAGGTGTATGTGTTTTATTGAACGCTCTTGGAGACAGAGTTAAATCCAACCCTCCACAAACACGCTAATAATGTCTGATCAAAAACACCTTTGTGCTGTCCTGCTAATGAATCAGGTAAATAATACTGATCATGTATAATATAATAACACAAGAAATAATACTTAATACTGATAATACATAAAACAATAATATAAATAAGTACATAAAAAACACATAAAATAATAATATGTAACAATATATGCAAATGATACATAATACCGATAATATATAAAACAATGTGTGTCTGTGTGTGCGCATGTAAATGTATATGTAAATAAATAATAATATAACAACATATATAAATGAATATATGTAAATAATACATAATACCGATAATACAAAATGATATAGCAAATAATAATATATGTAAATAATATATAAAATAATAAAACATAAATATATGTAAATATATGTAAATTACACATAATCTGATAATATATAAAATAATAATATAAGTATGCAAATAGTACATATATATATATATAATTAAAATAATTAAAATGTTACATATAAAATGTACATGTATGTAAATAATACATTATATTAATAATGTAACACAACAATACTGATAATATATAAAATAAAACAATCTAATAAATAATAATATATATGTAAACAATACATGATACTTATGATATATTGATATTGCTAATATATAAAATAATAATATAATATTACAATAATATAAAAGTATGTAAATAATAAATAATACTGATAATACTGTTAACATGAAAAATAATATACAGGTGCATCTCAATAAATTAGAATGTCGTGGAAAAGTTAATTTATTTCAGTAATTCAACTCAAATTGTGAAACTTCTGTATTAAATAAATTCAGTGCACACAGACTGAAGTAGTTTAAGTCTTTGGTTCTTTTAATTCTGATGATTTTGGCTCACATTTAACAAAAACCCATCAATTCACAAAAAATACATATACATATATATATATATACATATTATTAATGATATTAATGCTTTAAAGACATTAAAGTATTTTTAAAGATATTTAAAAATGTTTGCAGCATTGTTAAAAAAAATGCTACTTGTATAAAATTGCGTTTTGAGGAAAAAAAGAAAACAGGCTAAGTTGCGTCGCATTTTATTAGGCTATTACATTCAGAAATTATGTAGGCTAAAATGCCGGTAAATCAAAAATGTTTACAAACATTATAAACACAGTTATTAGTTTCTCTCTACCAGGGCTCTGAACCGGTTCAAGGAACGAAAACGAAAACCGGAAACGAATGTAATTTTGACTGCAACAGAACCGGAAACAGAAATGAAATCAAATTTTATAGTTCCGAACAGAATCGAAAATTTGAAATGGCCATTAACCGGTTAATAACGTTATTTTATCGTTCCATTTAATATCTGAAATTTGCTCTCAACCAATCAGGAATTCAAGTAGCTAGACTATGCAAATGTGACGCTGACGCATCCAGCGAGTGAAATGCCTGCGCGCTCAGCTGTGAACTCGTCGCAATGCACCGGCGTTAGAGTTTATCCAAGGACTGATGGATTCAACATATCTTACACACCTGCAGCGCTTCTGTGAACGGAGAAAACAGAATAAAACTATAGGCTTACATAAAAAGGAATATATATATGCCCATACACTAAATATATTTCACTTAAATCACTGACAGATTAACGAAATGAAAGAAAAAAATATATATGCTGAGTTAGGCCTACAGTTCATTGTGACGCATTCCAAAGTTCTCGGAAAGGAAAACGAGACAGCAGAAAGTAGTTTTCTTTATTTTGCAAAAGCTTTACAGTTTTATTTGTTTTGCAAAAGCTTGACAGTTTTGAATGATGTTGCATCTGTAACCAACCAGCGTTGCTATGGCCATATCGCGCTGGCGCCTCACGCGCACAAAGACACAATGTTTTTGCGACTTTGCAGCCTGTTCATTATCAAAATATAACACAGTTAAAGGAACGTATAAAAAGTTACAGTGCTCCGTTATACAATCTGTTGCTTTCAGCGTGACCATCGCCTCACTGTGCTGATATAGCCGATGTGAAGGATGATGTTTTACGTTGATGAAAGTACAAAGCCTATAACAAATAATATTTTAGCATCCAGATATGGCGCGAATATGGAAACATTTGGATTTGTGCCGAATGAGAGAGATAGGCATCAGTTTCACCTTTAATTTGTTCTTGGATTGACGTTTTTATAGCCTATAGTCTATAGCCTTAAGTTTAGAGGATTTGTTGACCATCGCCTCAGATTTCATTTTAACTTATTAATTAAATTGTAATCCATATAAAAATAAAAAAAGTCTAAAAAATTTATTCATAATACTTTAACCATTTATGAATTTATTAAAATAATAATAATAATAATAATTATTATTATTATTACTATTATTATTATTATTCTATTTTTCAGACAAAAAATCTTTGTTTTTCATTGACATTTTTCTAGATTCTATTTTAATTTATTAATTAAACTTTTTTCAAATTCAAATCAAAAACCAAGTCTAAACAAATTATTTAATAAAACTTCACAATTTATTACAATTTTAACAATAAAACAGCCCTGTGAAATCAGTTTTATTTTTTCCTAAATTATGTATATTCCATTTAAATTTTTCTGTATTCCATTTTAATTCATTCATTAAATTATCAAACAAAAAAAAAATGTCTAAAAATTGAATTCACAAAACTTTCTCAATTTAATTTATTTAAATTTTAACAGAAACACAGGCCTATGAAATCTATTTTTCTCAAATTCTGTGTTGCTTTTTCCATTTTTCTACATTTTGTAATTTTTTTTTATTTCATTTTATAATTTCAAACTAATTTGTCATTTAAATGGCAGTAATTAAATAAATTTATTAATTCAGCTATTTACTTTTGATTTATAATCTTTTTGAAAATATAATCTGTTTTATTTTGTCCTAAATTAAGTATATTCCATTTTAATTTTTCCGAATTACATTAACTGATTAGTTAAATTGCCATAAAAAAACATGTTTAAAAATTTAACTCCTAACACTTTCACAATTTATTAATTTATTACAATTTTAACAGAAGCACAGACCTATGAAATCTTTTATTTTTCCCATATTCTGTGTTGTTTTCATTATGTTTGTTGTTTGTTCTGTATTTCGTATTTTTTTTATTTGATTTTATGATTTTAAACTAACTTGTCCTCTAAAATGGCAGTAATTAAATAAATTCATTAATTCACTAATTTACTTTTGATTTATTACTCAAAAATATTCCAAAAGATTCTGCACTATAAATACCATTTTTGTGACTGGATTCTATTTTAATTAGACTGAACTCTTTTTAATTGATAATAAATGTAAAATCTGGATCTAGTGAGTCGTCTCACCTGTCGTTGAGCTCCTGGAAGTTTGTGCGGTGTGGGGAGGCGGGGCTAAGCGGGGAGGTGTGGCCTGATCTGCCCAATGAATGCCTGCGGCTGCGGCGTCTCTGTAAGCCCCGCCCCTCTGCCCCGCCCACACTGGAGTGGCGTCTGTCCCTGCGGCCTGAAGGAGGAAGAGCGTCTTCATCCTCATCCTCGTGACGAAGAGTGGCCTGCAGGAACAGAGACGCCAAATAGAGACATATAATACATATGTAATTCTTAACTCTGTAGACACCGGTTGAAAAGCATTTGTTTCAGTGTAGTGACGCACATTTGCGAATTTTTCAAATCATGCACACATTAATGAATTGCACTGGGCCTTGTTTGTTGGTAGCTGTGTGTGTGTGTGTGTGTGTGTGTGTGTATCGTGAAATGCTGTAAACTGTGAAAATTAAGTCTCAAAATCGAAATGAACTGAACAAGATTGACTCGAACAAGACGGCAATAAATGCACGCATGTCACCTGATCCACAAATGCACGGATTCCTTTATGCATGAGTAATTTATGTCAGAGTCTGTCAGACCTCATAGATGTTGAGCTGCTCCAGAAGGTCGAGATCGGTCCCCTTGCGGCCCAGATAACGCTGAGACACGCTCTCCATGCCCTGCTCCTCCAGAACATCCACCATATCATAGAACGAGTCCTGATCGGGCAGCACCGCCAGCGTCTGACACACAGAGAGAGAGTGTGTGAGTGAACACTTACTGTGTGTGTGTGTGTGTGTGTGTGAGTGTGTGTGTGTGTGTGTGTGTGTGCGCGAGTGTGTGTGTGTGTGTTTGACTGTGTGTGTGTGTATGTGTGAGTGTGTGTGTTTGAGTGTGTGTGTGTGTGTGTGTGTAAGAGTATGTGTGTGTGTGCGAGTGAGTGTGTGTGTGTGTGTGTGTGTGTGCGAGTGTGAGTGTGAGAGTGAGTGTGTGTGAGTGTGTGAGTGAGTGTGTGTGAGTGTATGTTTGAGTGTGTGTGTGAGTATGAATGTG
>CM077245.1:1514670-1517170 GCA_039654775.1 Spinibarbus caldwelli
CTTGATTGTGAAATGATTAAAACTTTTACAGAAGCACCATAATAGGGTATTACGAAGAAACATTTACCACACAGTATTAAAGACAGTTAATTAAAGTATATTAAAAAACAGCATGCATTTCTATAGTAATAAAATTGATAACCAAAAGGTGGCGCTGTTCTTCTTCATATGGTGATGAAAATGCAATAACAGAAAATCTATAATACATGAAATATTATTTTCTGTAACTTTCATAAGTCTGAGGAAGCAAACGAACCTCTGAGGATGTAGTTCTGGTAGTTCTGATCCGCTTCAGCGCCGACTTTAATCAAACACGTCAGACCTTCAGCCATAACAAACTCATGAACCAGATCCTTATCATCCTGCACACACAATACATCATCATCAGATGGTCTCACACTGCTCTTAAATTTATGTTGTTTTAAAAATATAACACGTTTGAGTGACAGAATGTGCAATATAGTTGTTGGGTGTTATTGTGATTAATTACAAAACTGTCTCCAGAAGTGAGTCAAATGTGACAAAACGTACTAAAATCTAAGGTAAAAAAAAAAAATTATAAAAATAAAAAGTTGTAAGTTTAGGATTTATTTTATTTGTGGTAATTATAGTCTCTGGTTTGTTGTCATTTAGACAGTGAAGCAGGGTTATTATTGCTAACTAAAACTAAAACCATAAAAAAAAAATAAAAAAAAAACTTTCATTACTTTAAATAAACTTTAACTGAAATAAAAAATAGGTATATAAAATTATAAAATAATTCTGCTAATTGCCAAAGCAACGTCTCATTTTCATTTAGTGTAACTTAATATACTAAAATAACTAAAAATAAAACTGAAATAAAAATTAATCATACAGACATATTTAAAAACAAAAACAAACAAACAAACTAATAAAAATGACAAAAACACATAAAATTAATAAAACTGAAACTGAAGAAGTGTTCTTTTAAGTTTAGGATTTGTATTATTAGCAGTCATTATAACCAGGTTTTATGTAGGTTTATAGGTTTTATATAAAAATGAATGAAGTCTCTGTTTTGTTCTCATTTAGACTGAAGCAGGGTTATCATCATTAACTAAAACTAAAACCACAAAAAAACTGTCATTACTAGAAATAAAACATTGATTAAAAATAAAAATATATAAATTATAAAAGCTATAAAAATATTATTTCATTTAGTTTAACTTGATACACTAAAAAATATATATAAAATAAAACAAAACAAAATAAATAAAACTTTTAAAACTTTCACTACACATATATATATATAAACATTAATACAAATTACAATAGTGAAGTACATGTGTGTTTTTATACCTGGAATATCTGCTTGAGGGAAAACAGCGCCCTCCTCAGGTCACGACCATTGGAGTTATACAGCTTCTCTGGAGAGAGAGAGACAGAGAGAGAGAGATAGAGATGATCTTTATTCACAGCGCTGGGCGAGAGACATCCAGACACACACAGAGAGAGAGAGAACGAGTCAGGGTGTGTCTGTCAGACGATAATTAAAGTCACTCAAACTCAAAAATCAAATGTTTCCAGACCACAAATCTCTTCAGAGCATCCATAAATGAGAAGAAAACACTGCAGCACAGGAGAAACAGAGGATGAGAGAAAAGAAAAGCAAACCGACTGGCATCTGAGGTCACAAACTGGTTTAGTCTGATCTGGAGCAGATTCAGAGTCCTGTTCACCTTCCTGCAGGCCAGATCCTCACGCTCCACTAACAGCACAGATCAATCGCTGATCGATTTCATGCGCTCAGTTATCAGTCTGACGCCACTGCTGCTTTATGAACATCATCTCATCAATAACACACAAATACAGTTCAGCACAAACACAATCACACACTTACACTGGGATCACATAATACTGTTATTTCACAGCATCATACTGCAGTGCTGTTTCTTAACTTAAAAATTCATTTTCATGAATTGCATTAATTCTGTAATAAAATAAAATAGAATAAAATATAAATATTAGATGAAAAACTTGACCTTGGCAACTAACTGATATAAAATGAGTTTAAGCTGAAGTACTAAAATTACTAAAACTAAAACTGAAATAAACACACAATAATGCTAAATGGAAATATTTACTAAAAACAATAAATAAAAATGTCAAAAATAACATAAAATAACAAACTTAAACAAATAAAAATGAAAACTGAAAACATAAAAAATACTAATTCCAAATATTAATAGTATATTATATTAGTATATTGTTATAGTATTAGAATTAGCATATGTAACACTTATTTCTATTAATATATTTAGTTAAGTATTGTATTAGTGTATTTATATATTAATAGTACACAAAAAATTCAAAACTTTTTTTTTTTACTTTCAGCTAGCTGCCAAGGCTACATTTCTCATTTTAATTTACTTCAACTTGATGTACTAAAATAACTAAAACTGAAATAATAAATATAGAAATTATACACATATTTTAAAAAGTAAAATAAAAAATTACAAAAACAACAAAATTACAAAAA